>CAJNIZ010005951.1:6080-17182 GCA_905231905.1 Symbiodinium pilosum | reverse complement strand
GAAAGGCATGATGCAAAACAACAAACCCTAAACCACATGAGCTGTAGTCTGAACTCCTAGTATTCCCCTTAATAGCCCCTATGGTGGTCCCCCTATATAACCCTAAACCCTGAATCCTAAACCATAAGGCCTAAATCCTACATCCTAAACCCTAAATCCTAAACTCTAAATCCTACACCCTATCCCCTACATGACCCCTTTAAGGAGTTGAACCCTGGACCACATGGTAACCAGCTCTGATTTTGCATGAATCTAGGGACTTTAGGAGGGACCCCTAATAGGGATCATTCATCCCATTAATATATATATATATATGACCCTTGTATAGTCATTATATAACTCCTATATCCCTAGGTAGTCCCCATCCTAAAGTCCCTAGAATGAAAATGCTAAGGGCCGATCCACGCAGGATTTGGTAAGCTTGTCCTTGAAACTTCCGTTCCTTGGCTTTAGGGTTTAGGGTTTAGGGTAAGGTTTACTTGGAGGGTCAGGGGGACTTAGTAAGTAGGTTGGGGTTTAGGGTTTAGGGTTTAGGGTCACAGGGACTAAGTGGGTAGGTCAATAATTGAGATTACTAAGGTTACTATGTGGGGTTATAGGGGTTATTAACCTTACCATGTCCCCCTTACCCTCCAAGTAGGGTATAGGATGACTGTAGGGCACAAGGTAATGGATTGCTATAGCAGTCTTGGTATATCCCCCTATAGCAGTCCCCGTACCCACATTCCTTGATTCTCTACTACCCTCCAGAAAGCCAGCAGTGACAACACAGCAAGGTCAATCGCTATACTTCTCGCAACGCCAGATGAGCCATTGTCTAAACTCCTAGTATCCCACTTAGCCCCATAATATTCCCCTATATAATCCCTTATATAACGCTCCTTTAAGGAGTTCAGACTGAGACTACAGCTCAGATGGGCATGTATGAAAATAAAGGTAAGAGCAATCTGAGCAAACAACAATGTGAACTTCATGATTCGTACTACAGGTACCCCCCCCAAAGAAGGAAGCACAACTGTTTGGAAAACCTTAACCTCATAAAGCCCTATACCTAGATGTCCCCCCACAGCTGCTTCAAAGGTACCCCCAGATTTTTGAAAGTCCTCATGTCTGTATTGCCACCCAGAGTCCCCGTCAGAGCAGAGTCCGCAGCCTTTCAGTTCAGGGTTTAGGGCTTTCAGCTTCCGACAAAACTCTACTTGGAGTGTTGGGGGACATAGGAATTCAACTCATAATAGCCCCTTTAAGAATTGAAAAGCCCTAGTTATCTCATGGGGTCCTAGGGCACACCCACCCGTTTTGAGAAGCTCCCAAACAACAAGCTGAATCCCGAACCCCTAAACCCCTAAGTCCAAATCCCTAATCCCTTGACTCGGGCAGGCTGGGCCTGTTTCAGAAGCAGGTTGGTGACGGCATCAATCTCCGTGTATCGGAAGACATTGCTCAAAGAAGATGTCACCGGCAGCTGCAGTGTATGAACTCCTGACATCTCTAAGGGACTTGGAACCCCAGTAGAAATTATAATTTCAGCTTAATATTAGGATTGTTGGTAACAGAAATTAATGTGTATTTTCAGGAATCTTGTAAACATACCGACTTTTTTCACGGAAGGGTTTTGAAAGTGGCAGCTCTTGCAGCTGAACTTGGGAAGGTAAAAAATGCTCTGAGGCCCCTGCGAATTAGTCTTTTGCCACTCTTGCTTGTGTGTAGGCATGCAACCTTGGCTGCCAACACCATGTGGAAGACAGGGAATCCAGAGTGTCCCTAAACAGGAGCCTGCCTGCACGTATGCGTGCTTTTGGCCCTCTATCCTGGCCAAGCCGCAAGCAGGTTTCAGTGTGCTGTAGTTGGACTAAATGCGCACTCTGAAGTCCTCTCGCCATGTACAAGAACGAAATCAACCGTCGCATCAACAGACCTGCAGTATCGACACAGGGCTGACGACCTTTGGTGCATGCATAAACCCCCTGTGCTGCAGACATCCTGGAGACGGTGAATGTACTTGGGTCTATGACCTGCTCGTCAAGCTCACAGAAATGGACTTCTGAGGTTCCTCCTGCTGAAAAGCACACCGCAGCAGCGGCCTCTGGATCCCATGTAGAGTGGATGCTGTCCACGGCGAGCCCCTTGCTCACCCGCAGCTTGAACATGACACTGAACCTCGACGTCGTCGTGGCATTTGAAATGGCACCGGAAGCTTCGTTCTGATCTAAGGCAAGCACACAGCTGGTTGAACAACAGTCCTGCACAACAAGGTACCGCCAATGGGAGCTGCGCAAGGTCAGAATGCACCCAAGAAGCGCATACAGCAAGGTGAGATGAGCTATAGTCTAAACTCCTAGCATCCCCCCAAGTAAACCCTACAAGACTCCTCCGTATAATCCCATAGATCACTTAACCCCCTTTAAGGAATTTAGATTATGGCTCAGCTAGTGATTTCTCAGATCAAAGCACTTAAGACAAAAGTCCCAGGTTCAACCCAAAGCAAGCCCCGTGGCTACAACCCACAACAGTGCTTGGAGGGTCGGGGTGCCTTAGTAACTAGGTTAGAAATTTGGATAACTGGGGTTACTGCATAGCTTATCTGGCTCTTTCTAAGTCTGCCTGCCCCTCCAAGTTCTGCGTGTTCTTGAAGCCAGAGAGGCCCGAATGCCGAGAGCACAAAGCTGACGTGCCTTGAGAGGTCATAGTGAAGCCGCTCCCCATCATTGCACGGATCCTCAGGAGAAGGGAGGATGCTGGCTGATGCTTTACATGCACATTCCTGGATCATAAGTTAGGGTATTCCTGGGATAACTATGATTGCAACGGGACTTATTACCACACCGATAGCTACCCATCAGCCATCGAGTAAGTCCTATACTCTAAGCCCTATATTAGCTTCCAGCTTCTTTCCGCTCTTTACTCTCTTCCTAAATGGTACTTGTTCAATTCTTTTCCATTTGATTCTCCATTCTTGGGGTATATCTAACCCTAAATCCTAAACCCTCAATCCTACATCCTGAACCCTTTCTCCTAAACCTAAATCCTAAGCCCCAAACCCTCAACCCTAAATCCTAAACCCTATATAAACCCTTGAAAGGAACACAGAGCCAAGGTCAGGTCAAATCCAGGATAGTAGCAGATCTCTCCACCAGTTCTCCTGCCAAGCGCAAAGAATCATTATAGGGCTTCTATAGGTTTGGTTTAGGGTTTAGGTTTTAGGGGTTTAGGGTTTAGGGGTTTAGGGTTTAGGGCATGATCAGATATGGGGGGATATAGGGATATCTAGGGGTTGAACAAGGGCTACAAAGGGATGCTATAGATTAGGTATTTTCTGGAAGTTAGGGAGTTGGGATTAGGGAATAGTGCGGGAATAGGGTTCAGGGATTCGGGTTTAGGGATTCTGCGTTGTTCCCCAAATTTCTGGTTGAGGGATCTAGGTTTTGTATCCTACTTCTGCACAGTCTGAGCGGTTTCTGCGAATGCGATGGCCTTTGAAAATCCTAGGGATATCTGGCAATTCCTCAAGGGTTGCTGGGAATCCCTATGAAAGGCTTCATAGATTGCAAATTGAGAAACTCGCTTATGATTCTGCACCCACGCAGAGACACCCCAAACCCTAAACCTTCACCTAAGCCCTATCCCTAAACCCTAAACGCTAAGCCCCAACCTAAATCCTAAACCCTGAACCTTGGGTACTGCCGCCCCCCCAGTAACAGCCTATACTAGGGGTCCTATTAAGGGCTATATATAACCATATTATAAATATTATCCAACTGTTACTGAGGGGGGGCAGTACCCAACCTAAACCCAAACCCTAAACTTTCACCGTGCCTTGGAATTCGGCTCAAAGTTGCCATATCCTGGCAGCTGACAAATGGCAATCACATGGGTAGTTTTCAAGATAAGGGCCCATTTTGTTCACCCCAGAATTGTCCTAAACCCTAAACCCCTAAACCTTAAACCCCTAAACCCCTAAATATCGGATACCCAGAAAGGGGCCGCAGTTCATCTTCAGCAGCAACTTTCCCTGCTGGAGACTAAGGGGAAGATCGTAAAGGACCATAGATTCGGGTTTAGGGTTTAGGGCTCCCCACCCCCCCCCTGAACGTCAAGAAAATAGATGTCTTAGGTAAGGAGCATGCATCGCACGTGTAGGATTTTCGTTTTGCTAACTTCTGCCGACGGAGGTGTAACTGTCACTTGTACCCTGAAAATCACGATGTATTGGGTATCCCTCGCGGTGCAAAAGTACCTCACTGCACCCTAAGCCGGTAGGTTGGCTCTAAACTGGCCAGGCGGACGATGTAAATTCCGGTCGCTGGTGCGCAGAACACACTTACCGCGACCTTGGCGTGTGGGGTTGAGGGTTTAGCCCTGAGAATTACCTTGCCATCATGGGGATACCTTACGTAATTTATTCAGGAAGATGTTGGGAACATTGTTAAGAAACTCCCGTAGCATCACTCCCAAGTCTGTTGCCATATTTTTTACAGCTCGCCACTCAGCAGCAGGCTCCTCGATTGAGGCAATCCAGCCCAATTTCTTCAAAGAACGTTGGCTGCTGCACCTTCAGGAAAACCCAGTTTTGCTGCTGACAAGATTGGGGGTGCTTCTGTAACTTGGCAGCGGACGCTGAAGAGACCACCACCTAGCGACACGTGGGGTTTACCGAAAGTTTCCCGAAATGGGGCGACCCAACATAGACCCCGAAGACTAGAATCCTTCTTTACGGGGACCGGTCCACAGAGACCCCCAAATTCTGTAATCTTTATTTGTGGGGACCCCCACAAAGGTACCCCCATTTCTGGGAAATCCTATATCCCTATGTAGTCCCATTATGCACGCATATAACCAACTGTAAGGTATCTGCCTCATTTTCGGAAAATCCCCATCTGGAGGCATCAACAAACAGGAAAACTTCTGAGGCCAGGGACTCTCCGGTTCAGAGGCCAACCTTGCGACTTTCCGTTCAAATTCTTGGTCTATTTCTTACTGGGACTTAGCAGGGAATAAGGGAATATACTGTATAGGGATTCTTTAGGGATCATATTCCCTCATTCCCTACTGACCACCAAGAAGTTACGGGGTTTCCAGAAGTTTGGGGGTTATGATACGAATCCACTCCCCAACTTCCACTTGAAGTACAAAAAAGCTTCCGGAAATCCTATTCGATGCACCAACAGCCAGGATTATAACATTTTGGAGTCTATTTTGCAGACGGCTATGGTTGGAAATATAATCCCCCTTACGTAGATAGAATATGGCTTTGGGTATGTCACAATAAGATCCCCATATACCCCATATTCTATCTACTTAAGGTGTACTATACCCTAAGCCGGCCCTAAGCCCTATATAACCGCTATATAACCCCGATACAAACCCCCATATTCTATCTATACCCTTAAAGCTTCACTCTTGCTGTCAGCCAAGTGACTTGATGTCGTCACGATGCCGCAAAGCTCCAATCCCTGACTTCCGGCTACTGACACGTTCATGGGCTCTGCTGGGTTGCTGTCAAGGAACTTAGATGAAGTTACCCTAATATGGGTATATGGTAAATTATAGGGTTTCTTCACTATAGTAACGTAATTTAAGTTCCAACTTGCATTGTATCATAATCCAAGTATAATCGGGTTATTGGGTTATAGCTACAGTTGTGATTGGATTATACCTACCCTTTACCCTATATACCCCCATAATGACCTATAGTCTAAAATCCTAGTATCCCCCGTTAATCAGCCCTGTAATACTCCCCTATATAAAACCTTAAGAAATGTAGACCATAGCTCGTACAGACCCTTAGAATTGGATGATAGTTCGCGTGAACCTCCAAGCAGAGGCTTGAGAAAGCCCCCTAAACCCTAAACCCCCCAAACCCTAAACCCCCTAAACCCCCTAAACCCCCTAAACCCTAAACCCCCTAAACCAATCCTAAGCCCTGTCACCGGCCAAGGACCCTTGAGGAGCTGGCCAGAGTTCGGCAAACTTGCATGAAACCTGCCCAGATGAGTAGTGTTTTTTTTGGTGGTTAAACCTAGTAAGATACTATTCCTTATTTAATATACTATACCCCAAAAGGAGGATAGAATCTTGCTCTATATGGAGACCTTTATCCAAGGTTGAAACCATGGGGTTTAGGGTTTAGGGTTTAGGATTTAGGGTAAGGTTGAAGCCATGGGCCCAGAGTATGGGCCCTAAACCCTAGGATTTTTATATACCTACTTTTGACCCCACATGTACCAGTAAGGGCCCTAGAATCCACCCGAAAGGCCTAAGGGTCCATATTAGGGGCCCATACCCCTAACCTTAGACTCTGGCCCTTAAGGGCTTTGGGCTTAGGATTTAGAGCCTACACCTTGAACTATCTTTGAGATCCTAGTCTCATACTTGTATCATGTACCTTCAGTCATGCTACAGATCCAAGTCTATTTTGGGCTATGTTCCCTCATTCAGTGGTATTGGGCTTCCTGGCTGGTGGTTGCCTGAACTAGTCTTGTAGAACTAGGAAGCACTAAGACCCCAATAATTGAAATATTCTAGTAGGGGTTCTTACTGTGAGGAGGTGAACTGCCTATTAGTTAAAATATACTATAGTTTGTGCCAGTTGGAGTACTGCCCCCCAGCCAGCAACAGTTGGATAATGATTGTAATATATATATATATACATATACAGATAGATAAATAGATGAAGCCTTTCATATTACCCCCCATTGTAAGCTGTGACTGGCTGAGGCAGTACCAAAATTATACTATAGTTCAAGGCTTCCCTAACTTCCTGACAGTCCAGGTTCAAAAGTGCAGAGGAGCTGAGGCAGCGGCATGATCACGTGACCACCACCTCACTCGGGGTTTAAGGTTCAAGGTTTAGGCTTGGCTATATAGGGTTTAGGGTTATAGGGTTTAGAGTTTAAGGCACCAAAACCCTAAACCCTGAGCCCTTTACCCAAGACCGTGTACTGTAAACCCTGAATCCTGAAGCCTACGCTCTTTTGATCCCAAGATCTCCATATATATAATATGCGTGAATAAAGATATACCATGGATATTCTTGCATGCTTCCCTTCTTTGAAGGCCCATCGATTTAGTTGGGTTCAAACAGGGGCTGTCTGTGTATGTACCAGGATTCTCCAGGGGTCCTTCAGGAGTACTCATGGGAACAACTCTGAGAAAGCCCTGAACATAAATTCCGAATACCCCTTTACAAGCAAATGTGGCTTGTGTCAAGCCCTGAACCTCCAAGTGCACACCCTATGTATATCTATATCTATATTGTATGTGTGTGTATATATATATATATGCCCTTGTCTATAACACATATAGCCCCATATGAGTGTATATATATGTATATGTATATATATATATGTATATTATATAAATATATATATATATGTGGGGATCATGGTGGGATGTGAGCTGTTCTGTCTATATATGTATATAGATACACATACCCCAATATAATACTCCCTCCTAAAAATACACCCACAACCCCAAACCCCAAACCTAAAACCCCAAACTCAAAACCCTCCACCCCAAACCCAAAACCCGAAACCCCAAACCAAAGAATTTTAAAGCCCAAACGCGAAACCCTAAACCCCAAACCCGAAACTTTAAACCCCAAACCCTGAACAGCTCAGCCTAAACTTTAAACAGCTTAGGCCATCCCCAGGCAGCTTGCCTCGAGATCCCACTAGCTCTGTGGCTGCCTTTAAGGCAGCACAGCCAGCTGCTTGGTCGGCCTTGCTGGGGCGCATTAAAGGGGAGGAGGTTAAGGGTTTAGGGTTTTAGGGATTGAGGATTTGAGGATTTCGGGGGTTAGGGTAAAAGGGTTTAAGGCTCAAGTTCTAGGGCAGGATTAGGGGTCTAGGGCTAGGGTAAAAGGTTTAGGGGAGGGGTTCCGGGTTCATTAACGGCGCTTAAGGGGCGTATGGGGTACATAGGGCCATACATGCGTATAAAAGGCAGTCAAGAGGGGGCATAGGGATATGTAGGGCCGAACAGGGGTATATATGGTATTTAAGATTTAGGGTTCAGGGGCTTCTGAAAACAGGCTCTAAGCACAGAGGTAAGGTGAGGGCCCTTAGGGATATTTGGGGGCCATAACGAGACTATGGCGTGATCATGCTTTGATGAATCCGCTGTCCAGCTTTTCGCTGGAAGGCTACCCCACCCTAAACCCTAAACCCCAAACTAACCCTAAACCCTAAACCCTAAACCCTAAACCCCAAACTAACCCTAAACCCTAAACCCGAACCAGCTGTCCCAAATGCCGCCAAGTGTCTAGACCCTCTGCACAGAGTAGGCCAGGAAGTTCGTCCAAAAGGGAATCGATCCTCAGCACCCAAACGCATAGTACAGGGGCCTGAATCACTACAATTACTTATTTGAGGTACCCTAGACTATAATTACACAAGGAATGTAGGACTAGAACACTGGTATAAAGCCACAGTTTCCATTCTATTTGTCCATTATCTTTTCCACTTGATGCTGCATTGTCCTAAGGCCTTTTTACTCCTATAGAACCTTGTGTGATCTTCCATTTGGGTTTGGTAGTTTCCATGCATAGGGGGCCACAATATAGACCACAACATACTGCAATACTTAAAGACTTAACATGTGTAGCAGCCCCAAAAAATCAACTGATTTACGGAAACTCCAATTTAGGCCTTTACGTCAGAGGCTTGATGCTTCGCAACCCTAAAGCTTCAACCCTAAACCTTAAACCTCAAACCCCAAACCCTGTATAACCTCATTATAGTCGCTTCCATTCTATTTTCCACTATCCCAATATAGCCCCAATATACTGATGCAGTAGTTTCCAATTTACTTTCCATTATCCCTATATTACCCCAAGTATACTATGATTGTTTCCATTTTGTTTTCCATTATCCCAATATAGACCCAAAATAACCCTTATACATACCCAATTAAAAAAAAGCTGCCATTGTATTTTCCATTATCCCAAATTTGAACCCCAATATATCCTAACCCTAAACCCTAAACCCCTATTGTAATATAGTAGCTACCCTTGATGCTTTGCAAGCAGAGCAATGTCTTCCAGGCCAGCCGCTGGCTACGGTAGGCAGGATCCTGGAGTGTTGGGAGCTTCTATAGGGTTTAGGTTTATAGGGGAACTATAGGGGTATACCTAAAAAGTGAAATAGAAGTATATATGGGGTGTAGGGTTTATGGGGGAACTATAGGGGTTTTAGGGTTTAGGGGTATACATAAAGAATCGAATATGAGTATATATATTCGAGGTGGACCCCCCCCACCCTGTAAGAGTGGTATAATAAGAATATAAGAGGACCCTGTTTCAATCATCATTCTCCCTTACAGTCACTATTGCTGGGTGCGAGGTCCACCTAAGGTATATATGGGGTGTAGGGTATAGCGCTTGACAAAACTAGAGGTCTTGAAGCTAGTCAATGTAACATCTTGCAAAAAATGAGCCGCTAATATAACCCTGCATGATTTGTAGAGCGCCTGAAATGGATCCCCTGCCACCTCAGTGTCTCTCTTGGTTTTGGAAAAGCCAGCGTTTGGTGCCATTGCCAACCACACCTTGCACAGCAAGATGGTCTGGGATTTAAGATCTTTTAAGTAGATAGAATGAATATGGGGTATCTGCGGATCTTACTATAATATTACTACTACTTGTACTATTTTGGGCAATTCTATACCCTATCAACTTTAGGGGGACGATAGGAGATCCTAGCGGCCCCCCTCTGCTAGAGGACTTTTAGAGAAACTCTTTGATCGCTTTTAGGGGTCCCCTCAATAAGGTTTAGGGTTTTTGGCCTAAACCCTAAACCCTAATCTGGGGAATAGGGTTTAGGGTTTAGGGCTAGTTTGCATCCACACGGGGACCAACCATATAGACCACGCATACTATACATAGTCCTTGTTGTGAAGATCCCCAAGAAGGAACCCTAAATTTTGCAAACTCTAATCTCTGTAAACCGCTATATGACTCCAGATTCTATGTCATTTACGATGTTCTTTTCCTTGCCATTATTGAGGTAACATCCCCCATAATCTCTATAGGGACCCCTACTGTCCAGAAACTTCCACAGTCCGGGAACTGACATCTGCTGAGTCTGCTTGGAGTCCTCCGCATCTACCAGCAGCGCCTCCGCACCACAGGGTGCAAACGGATCCTGCAAGAGTTGCTATTTGTGGTTTAGGATTTAGTTTTGGGGCTACGCTGAAAGTGCGGGATACCCTAGAGACCGTCCGTGATGTGTCGGGCTTGGAGAAAGGACTAAAACCGGCTGCTTATCAGTACCACTCATACTTCGGGACCATTTGGGGGTACAAAGGAACCCTAATTTAGAAGCTACCCATCGATGCAAAACAAGAACACCGCTGTAAGCGAATCTATCATGTGTCCTCCGTGTCAGACACTGTAATCTGGCGTGCGCAGTCCTGAGAGATAAAACAAAGCGCGCTGCTCTTGGCTAGCATGCAGTGTGCTGAGACGACTAATCCCTAAACCCAAATCCCTAAACCCCAATCCCTAAAGCTTTGAAAGCACAGCGTTTCAGCTTCCGACCAACCCAGGATAGAAGGCAAAGAAGTGCAGCGCGTGATCAAAGACTATGAGGCCGATCCTCGCACCGCTGCTGATACTTTGGCTTACTATGGGGGGGTGTTTCAGGGATATAGATAGGATCATATAAGGTCGTGAAGCGATGTTACGCCAACAATGGAACAATAAATGTCAAATAACATGGAAAATGGAATGGACACAGCGGGATGCTATCAGGGTTGATATTGTTAATCCTAAAAATCCTGCATGATATTAGCAGGCTATCGTACCATAATAGCCAAGGTATTAAAAAGCACTCAGGGTCGTGCAGGACCTTTAGTATTCACCGTGAGGCATCATTTTCAGATGATCGTTTTTTCTCTCGGAATAGCACAAGCGACGCGCCTACCCTACATGTCCCTACAAAACCCCTGTGGCCCTACATAACCCTGTATAAACCTATCAATGCTACATGAGCTATAGTCTAAACTCCTAGTATCCCCATAGTCTAAACTCCTAGTATCCCCCTTAATATCCCCTATAGTAGTCCCCTATAGAATCCCCATATAATTCCCCTTTAAGGAGTTTA
>CAJNIZ010005950.1:0-13640 GCA_905231905.1 Symbiodinium pilosum | reverse complement strand
GTCCTTATTGCCACTCGCTAATGGGTTTCCCTCTAGAGGGTTTTGATCTCTTCTCACTTGGTGTTTGCTTCATCAGGATGGCTCTTGCTTCGTCTCGAGACCCAGATATGTTACCCACACCCCTTGAATTTGCCACGTCCTTTTGTGGAGCCTCAAGTCACACCCAAACCCCAAAACTAGGCCAGCTCAAGAGACATGGAGAACATGAAGTGAGAAGCTCAACATTTCGGAGTTTGAAGGGCTTTGTAGCAGGTCTGGAGACTGGTGATATCTGGGTTGGGACCCCTCCTTCCCGCAAGTGTACAGCTCTAGATAAAGCTGTTCGCCATAGGTCGGCAACTAACGCGAAACCAGATGTAAAGAGAGTTCGACTAACACTAACTTTGACAACTGACGACCTGGTCCCCTCAGCATCGTGAGAGACTGCCCAGAAATTGAAAATGAACGCTCTCTATCTACCTACGTACATACATCCATCCATCCATCCATCCATTCATGCATGCGTACACAAATGCACGCACGCACATACTCCCAGACAGACTTACATACACAAATACCCACACCCATCCATGCGTGTACGAATGCACACACACACAAGCAGACATACACGTCTACCCACGGAGCTAGACATGCTTTCCTGGTCCACATGGGAAGAGTCTGTCCCTGTTCACATCAATGTTCCTCAGTGTCACGAAGCCAAACCAGAAATTGCTCCGTACATTCCTGGAAAGTAAGTATTCAGTTCTGTGTAGTGGTAATGAAAACCCACAGGAGCACCTATCAAATGCAGACACAATTATGAATTCCTGAAAAAATCAGCTTTGGGTTCCATGAAATAGTCAACCAACCAATCTGTTTTGCTGATAACTGGAACATGTTTGATCGCATCTCGAAATTGGTCGAGTCCACTCCCTCTAAAATAATCCGCCTCCCCTCTAATGGCCTCCTGCAGTAGCTAATCACTAGCTATCCCTAAGCCCTAAACCGTAAACATATCTGTTCTTGAAAGGCCTGCCAGCTTTTAGTGCATGATAAGCCCGAGTAAAGTTGAATAACTGACAGTACAGGAGGGGTGTATCTATAGAAGTGTGCATACGTACAACTGTATAGGTATCTGAACAAATGTTCTGAATGATATGCATAGATGTAGTGGTCAAGAAACATGTATAGAAAATCCCGGCAGGAAAATACTGGCCAAATGCAAAACATGTCTGGACTATAGATCTGCAGAAATGCATGGAAAGCTTTAATTGCAGCCAGGAACAGTGGATCAAATAGACTGATAGAAAGACAGACAAAACGAGAAACCAAACATGCCATCGCAGTTCAGCATACACGGAGGGGAGGGAGCGGGCACATGGGCTTGCCTTTTGTCAAGTGGGCAGGCCGCGTCCCGCCCTATCTGCTTATTTGGGCTTATATCATGAAGATCTCCCTGCTGATAGCTGCAGGGGGTCTGGCAAGGCATGCGAAAACCGTACGCAAACTGGAGCGCGTGGAGTATAGTGAGCACCCGCAGAATGACAGATCAAGGGACGTCCATGTAACATCATGTGGCACATCTGCCTTTATTTAAAACATCCCCACGCTTCTTTCTTGACGAGGACTGCGAGCTACTGCGAGTTAATAGTATGCTGAGTAAATTATATTGTCTCCAATGCGCTCCTGACAGTAAGCCTTTGGACTTGCAAGTCTGGTTCGGAATGGGTTTTGGTTTGCATCTATCAGCCTTCCGGCATCTACTCAGCATCCAAATCTTCACTTCTGTTTGCTGCCCTGCAATGCAAGCTCCCATCCAACAACGCAGAGTTGACTCAGAACCTCATGTAACCCTAAACCTTGAACCCTTAAACCCTAAACCCCAATAAAATTCCTAAGGGCCCAGATTAGGGGGCTACACTTCAAACCTTTTAGCCCCAAATCGATCAGCCCGAAAACTTAAGCCGACGACACCTCCGTTCGATTGCGCTGGGACCAACTCTTGGCCAAATCCACGAAGTGTGTGGACGTAGGCTCTCCATCTCCTACAAAGCTGAATGGGTTTAAGGTTTAGGGTTTAGGGTGTGATGCCTTAAACCCGAACCCCTGATGGTGTGGCCCGTGGGACTGCATCATTCTAGAATTGATATGAAGGGTTGCACCATGACGGCTTCTGGCTTCAGGGCTTCAGGCATGGAACAGTTTGGGATACGCCCTATTAGTAGTTTTCATCCTCTTTACCGTTATCCCAATATAACCCCCATATAACCCCTATCTACGATTTGCCCAAAGTCTTGTGACAAATTACAATTTACAAGCAAAAATTCGCTGCCAGCTCCTTGTTAAACCCTGGTTTAGGGTTTAGGGGGACTAGCACAAACAAAGCACCTGATGAGAAATGTCTCTGATCTGTAGCAAGCGCATAGACCGGTAGTAGCGAAGTTTGCCGTCACGTCTGCGTTGCTGCCGTTGTCAACGGCATTGCTTATGCTGTTATAGGCGCAACCGTGGTAGTTCAGGCCTAGGAAACAAGCTGGCGGCTAGTAAGGAACAAGGGAATACACTCCCTATATAATCCCTATTTGCTGCGTGTTCCCTTATTCCCTACTAGCCCCCTGTAAGGAAGAGGGCTGCAGTATTTGCAGGTTTCGTGTCGCAGCCTCTCCTCCCAGGACCGTTTGGCCACTTCAGCCCCAAGCTCCAGCGAGCACTCGTACAGAAGAAAAAACGCAATGATGCCATGCCTACTTTTTACTGGGGTTTCTTAGGCAATACGAGAATATGTTATATAGGGATTATATATTATGGGGATTCTGCAGGCATTATGTTCCGTTAGTCCCTACTAGGCGCCCGTAAGACCAAGTCCACAAATGTTTCTCAGGTCAATGCTAGAGTCTTCACTCCAAGGAGTCAACATGTGCACGAGATCCCACAAGCCTAAACAGCCCTAAACCCTAAACTCCATAAAGCCTCAATGCGTCCTTCATCCGGTACAAACTCCAGATGCCTTGTGACGTTTACCTGGGCTTGAAGGTGGCAAGCTTCCGGAGCTCTCGGGGCCTTCGACTGACTCTGTGCCATTTTCTCACCCGAGTAGTATCTTATTTAAGCTAATACTGCTTCGGGAGTCAAAGTGCTCGACGCTTAATTTCGCTGACCGACTGAAGTCCGTGAATACTGTAGTATCCAACATATGTAAGATTATGTCCTCCTTTTGGGGTAGAATCTCTTAGATAAGGAACAGGTTCAACCGCCAAAACACACTACTCACGCCTGGGTTTTAGTCCAGTCTGTGCATGAATGTTTGACAGCGGCTCTTCTTCGGCTGGCGAGGGGTTTAGGGTTAGATGGGGGTTTAGGGTTTAGGGTTATATTGGGATAATGGAAAAGGCAATGGAAACTACCACAATGGGGTGATATAGGGTTTAGGGTTTAGGGTGCACCAGACTGAAGCGTTGGCAGGTTGAAGCTTTGTCCC
The DNA here is from genome assembly GCA_905231905.1 of Symbiodinium pilosum. Lineage (NCBI taxonomy): Eukaryota > Dinophyceae > Suessiales > Symbiodiniaceae > Symbiodinium > Symbiodinium pilosum. The sequence continues at coordinate 10,183 of CAJNIZ010005950.1, read as the reverse complement.
AAACCCTAGGGATGCAAATACCCCATTGTAGGTAAGACTTACAGACTTTAGGGCCCAATGTAGGAATTACTTGTCTACCTGGATCCATAGATAACCCCGCAACCATAAACGCTACCAAACCAAAAAGCGACAGCCCCAAACCCGAGAAAGTGGCTACAATGGTCTACTAATGAAGCATCAGATGAAAATCGAATGGGAACTGTGGAAGCTACTGTTACTTGGGGTTAGAGGGTTACATACTTGAACCCTACGCCGAAGATATTCTCAGATGCTCAGAGTCGAAATGCAGAAAAACACATGCACAGTTTATTGGCTTCAGACAGACTGTTTATTTGACGGTGAATTCTTGCAATACTATAGTACGATATTACTGCATGAGTCAAACACTGACGTCCATGTCAATGTTGATTTGGTATTTGTGTTGTGCGTATATGGAACGACCCAACTGCTGAGAGGTACGTCGACATCCTCCAGTCGCTCGGCCAGAGTCTTGAAGCGTATCTTGCCCATGGCTTCCACGGATTTGGAATGTCGTATCAAGCTCTAGGGACTAAGGCCGGGGGATTTGGGTTTAGGGACTGGAAAGTCCTGGCCCGTGATGTTGTGTTCATATTAACATCCCTGCTTTGGATACAAGAAGTGCTACCAGGTTCCACATACCTGGCTCTCCCGACACCTGTATCAAAACTTACAATATCAAAAGCTTCAACGCTTGTATTTGTTTTCTTTGGACTGCGCATGGGCTTGGTTCATCACAACCTGCTGACGCCTAAAGGTTTGGTAAGCGGAAATGGATTTACATTACCCAAGCACTTGTCTCCGCGCAGGGCCCAAAGCATATAATTACCTTGGAGCCGAATCTTTTGATACTTTTCTGCTAAGCCTAAACCCTGAACCGTGGGGTTAGAGCTGGTTTGCCTTACAACCAACTCCCGCTCCCTAGACCCTTGGGCTCTGGGATGTCTTCTTACAGGTCTAAAGTCCTAGTACCCCCTTGATATTCCACTATATAATCCCCTATATGAGCCATTATAAGCTCCTAGTATCCCCCTTAATGGGCCATATAGTGGTACCGTATATGATCCCCGATATTACACCTCCTTGAAGGAGTTTAGACTGTAGCTGATGAGGCCTAGCTAGAAGTTCCATACAGGGAGCGAGCCTGTTGTTGACTTACTGGCTGTTAGTAGGGACTATGGGAACAGTATGTATAAGAGTTATATGGGCATTATACTCCCTTCCTCCCTATTCACAGCCAGTAAGTTGAGGTCTTGGGCCTGCCAGGTGTAGAATCAGGGTTTTCAAGGGCTCCAAAGACAGCGCATCTATGTGTTTTCAGTCGGCCTTGTCGGGCCCCGGAGCTGTAATGAGAAGACCCTAAACTTTCAACCCAGCCGCCATGAAAATTGCGTTGTCCATCGGGCAATGTGCGAATCGCACCTTTTCTCAATGGATCCGTCAGACATATTAGAATACTATCAGGGGTTATGTTAGGGTATATTAAGGTAATATTAGGGTCATGTTAGGGTAATATTGGGGTTATGTTAGGGTTATGTTAGGGTAATATTGGGGGTATATTAGGGTAATATTATACGGTTATATTAGGGTAATATTAGGGTTGCCGTATATTAGGGTAATATTGGGGTTATACTGGGGTTGTTGGCAACGTAATTCCTGGCTGTGGAACTGCAGAAGCTCTGAGGCCTTAAGCTCTCTTCAGACTATAGACCCCCAAGCTGAAACAATTCCAGTACTCCGACTTACTTCTCCCGCTCTGTGCTAGACTTGCCCAAGGACCCTTCAAAGCATTTTGCAGCAGCAGCTTCAACACGTGTCTGATCGCAACCTTTTCAAGCGGATCCGTCCACTCCACTCGGGAAGCAGACTATTCCATGGCTGAAACCGATGTCAACCCCTACGAAACCACAGATTCCATTTCATTTACCATGATGATTTCTGTTTGGTTCTCCATGCTTCGGGTTACCCTTGTTTGGACTAAAACACGATTGGTATGGGTGTTGGGGAGATCTCGGTGCTTGCAGTAGAAGGCTGCGCTATGCTGCCACTCACCTGCAAAAGCCTGGTTGACACCTGTCACAAGGATGGGATCATAGCAATACGTCCAATAGCAGTACTAGTGCACTTCAGCCAGTGAAGAACCCGCTTGAAATACGAAATGGACAGGAATGTCTGGTGCTTCATGATGGATTGAAGCGAGTCACCGAAGAAAACTCGAGAATGGATGGAGGTCGGAGCCCGGCACAGCACAGCTGACGCCACGCCTACAGCACGACAAATAAATGCAGCACTACACGGGGCAGTTCCTATTTTATGAGGACACTATAGATGGAGAAAAAAGGGCTCGATATCGTGAAGCAGACACTGCATTGTGGGATTTGGCTATGGGTCATGCAGTCAGATCGCTACTTGTCCGTAGCTCACACAAGGCCCCCATTGATCCCCATTGACTCAAATCGCAGAACCCGCAATCATGCTGCTGATGAAGTGGTGAGGCTTCCTCAAACCCTAAACAATGTAGACTCTAGTCTTCCAGCGCCATAGTAGTCAGAGTTGCCTACATTAGCGCCCTCAACAATTGCCAATATCAATGGAGGTCTATTTGAGCTACCCTATACTGTAAATCCATGAGGATTCTAGAGCCACCATAAATAACATAATGGAGGACTATGGCTGAGCAGTACTCAAGGTCCCGTAATACATTCAGCTCCGTGTAGGCTTGATGCAAACGCACGGCATTCTTGCAGGTCAAGATTTGTCTATACTGTGGCAGTAGGGCAGGGACGCCCAAAACAACGCTACGAAAGTCCTTGAGCCACGGGGCTCCCTGGAAAACAAACCTCTGGCTGGAGAGGATCGGAGCCAAGGTCGATTCAGGTTTCATTGCCCGTACTCCTCAAGCTTTTTAGCAGCTTTTTGAAGCTAGCTTCCGATCCGATCTTGAAGGCCAAGGCCCCGTATAAAACCTTTGTGCAGGTCTTCAACGCTTCGCCCACGGCCCATGGCTAGTATCATTCCTATTATTGGAATTACTATTATTCTTACGGTTATTACTATTATTCAGGCTTAATGGACTGTCCAAACTGCAGTTCCCTGGTCAGTCGTTGTGTGTAGATGGTAGGACCCAAAACTGATCAAATTTTGTTCGTACTGATTGTTAGCAGCGGTGCTCAGAAGATAGAGTACGAGATTTATGGCGATCTTATTTTGAGTTTTAAAAATTCCAAAACCCCAAACCCTAAACCCTATCACTTGAGGGGAACTATACGTCTAAGTGAATCTGGCCAGGCCATGGGACCCAGAGTCCAGGCCCTCAAGAGCCCCCGCCCGAGATTCGCAACTATTTGGGGTTAAGATGGGTGAAGACGGTTTAGGGGTTTAGGGTTAAAATGTGTCACGTTTAGGCCGGAAGGCGACTGAAGCTCTAAATAAACATCAGCCGCATCCCTCTCATCCATGGACTGTGCTTCTTCATGCACATCCCAAGTCTTCGAAGGATTGGATAACTGGCCTGCCTTCTGAAGCCAATTTCAAAACCCTCCACTTTCCGCCCTGCCTCCAGCCTGCGTGGTAGTGGAGTGTTCGGAAAGTGGATTGTGTGTGAGGAGGCAGAAGTCCCAAGCACTCGCAAAGACAAAAGAATCTTTGCAAAGCGCCATCCGCAACCTCTTCGGAAACATCTTGGCCATGTGAGCAGGACTTGCAAAATTTCAAGGGTGGTCATACAACCTTAAAGCTAGAACTGCTTCTCGGCAGTTTGGCACTAGGCTTCCAGCACGCAGTGGAACAAACCCTGCGTAATGCTGTTTTTGACAAATATTTCATCCATGAAAAAGGCCGGTGTAACATCTTTGTATTGCCAGGGCTCCAAGTCACGTAATGTGGTAGTTTCCATGAATTAGGTGGGCCCAATATGGACCTTCAAGGGTTCAAGGGTTAAGCATTTTTTTGGCGCCTCTTTTACCCTCCCGCGGTTAGGTAAAGCTCACGCGGAGCAGGCGGCACTTTGCCAAACTGGCCAGCAGCCAGGCCATATCGCCCTTCCGACCCCTGAACTTCAAAGCAAGGTTTCAAAGTTGCGCAGCAGCAATTCGCTGAGTCTGGAATGCATCTAGCACAGCCTCACCGTAGTCCTTCACAACTCTCTGATTCGCTGAGTCTGGAATGCATCTAGCAAAGCCTCACCGTAGTCCTTCACAACTCTCTGACTAGTGAGGACTCCTACGTTCCAGAAATGAAGTGCCCGCTGACATTCTGCCGAGGACAGAAACTCAACCAAATTGAATGGTGCAGCATCGGCCGACGCACCTGAATTGTCAACTCCCTCTACTGGCTTGATAGGCATTACAGGCTGAACAGGTGCCCCATCAAATGAGCTCGTTGGTCCACTCAGTACACGACCCTTGGTGTCCCCTTCCTCCGTCTCCGCCAGCAGCCGCGACAGCTGCAGTCCCACAGTGATGGGCACACTGGAGAGATCATGCAGGTCACCGTGTACTTCTGCCCGGTCGGTAACAGCTTCATGCCTGTCATGAACCTGTAGCACTGCACGTGCACGCTGACGCTTTCTGGCATGTACCGGCGAATTCATGGCACTCGCCATAGCCCAATCATCCCAGTCTTGTGCCACCATTGCCTCGTATTCACGCAGACGCCATTCATCCGCATTCTCCTCATCCTTTAGGCTTTGCTCATAGTCCCGCCATTGACGAGCTTCCCATTCACGATGTAGATGAGTCGCTTGTCGGAATTCCTCCTCCTCCGCCTCCCGCAAATGATCTTCATAGTCCACCTTTGTCTCACGGTAAGCTCCATCACCACTTGCTTCCACTTGGGTGGGCTTGGTCGGTGCCATGGCCTGGGTTGGCGCCATGCCCTCCACAGATCCTTGGGATTCCACCTCCACCGGGGCGAGCAAGGAATGCGCCATAGCCATTTCTTCATTGCGGATGACAAGTAGAAGTCTCCTCCACCAATGGTTTGCCCAAGCTTTATCCCCTTCTTCTGGTTCCACTTGAGGTCCACATTGATCTCCCAAGTAGGCGACCACCAGTGCTTCTAGCCCTCTTGCTCTTTCGCCCATCATAGCTCTTCCACTCCCATCTCCGTATCTCGTTCGGAACTCTTGCCGAAGTAGGTTGGCACAGATGGCTGCCTTTTCCATTCCCATTTCGCTCAGCGCATCCGAGGCTTTCATAACCCAAAACCCAAACGTGGACACACCATCGCTGTCGCTATCATTGATCGTTGCATCAAGTGAACTCCTTCTCCACCATCACGATGCTCGGTCTCAGTGTCCGCGATCTGCTGCAAGCGTTGGTTGAGGACTTCCGTGGCCTCTGCACGAGGGCCGCTAACATAGTGTGCACCTCCGTTGCATCCATGTCTGCTGCGGTTTCTCTGAGGTTGTCCAGCATGTATTCCGGGAGTCCCATAGGTTTCCCTGTTGCACCTTGCGGGCAGGGGTTAGGGTTTAGGGTCTGGGATTTAAAGTTTAGGGAGTAGGGAGTATTACAATCCTTCTCATTGGGTGCCCCAGATTGGTACCCGGAATTTGTGAAAGCACCCGAATAGGTAACATGTGCACAACTTTGTAGAGCCTACGGGAAAAATTGATGTATCAGAAACATGGGCGTGTTGGCCGTTCTTTGTGGATTAGTGAAAATTGTAGCATTGCATGGTTTAGGGTTTGGATATGCATCCATCTAATGTTGGAATGAGAGGGGAGGGAGCCAAGAAAATAATCCCCACCCTTCCCGTAATTAGTGTGCCATAATGCCCTACGCACCTTTATTTTCATCTGTTTCCAGTACTGGGGTTCCCTTCACATGCCAGTACGGCCAAATCGTGTTATTAGGCTCTCGCACCATCACGCAAACGCATTTCATTAGGGTCGGCGCACCAGTCTTATGGTCATTGAAATCTGTCTCCCTGACGAAAATGCAGATTATTACGAGGATCCATGCGGTCCAACGCACGATTCAAAACGACATACACTCCTACGAACAGCGGTGTCCAGTTGTATACGTGTGTCCCGTAGAAGGCTGATGTTTGAGATACCAACAAGTGAAAGCTTAGCACCCTCGTCAGGTGCTCCGAATGTGCTCCACTGCGCTACAGCCCCAATCCGGGGGCGGTTGCTCTTGGGCTGCTGGCTTTGGCAGGCTCTAGGGTCAGAAGCTTCGAAGGTTGAAAGATAATACTTTCCCCAATTAGGGAGTTCCCAATGTAGATCCCAAAAAATAGGAACTCCCAAAAAGAAAAAAACACTGATTTTGGGAAACCTCAGATAGATAGGATTGAGAAGGTGTTCGTCAATGGCGTGAGGATGTACGGTATGGTAGTCGTGGTTTGGGACCTTCAGGCATTGGCACAACAGCGTGAATGGCCTGCACTTCTTCATGCGACGCGCAACAGGAAAGAACCCAATGCTTCCTAATCAACTTCTCATCAGAAACACTTTAGCTTACAGTCCCCCCTAAATAGATAGAATATGCATATATGGGGATCTTATTATAATATACCCAAAGCGGACCCTCCGTCTTCTAATCTCCACATTCTCATCTTCGAGAGGAACCTGCACGGAGAAAACATGTCGGGTTGACGGGGCCTGTAGCACTGTAGCAGTTCAAGCAGAGGCTTCAATCAGCAGAGACTAGCCCATTTGGCGGTTTCCTAAAATTTAGGGTACCCTTCTGGCGTTCCTCCTAACATCACATATTAGGGTCGATACTGGGGTCCCCTTCTTTGAGGAACCTACCATTTAAGGTGGTTATTAACAAGCCCAAGACACGATCATCCTCGTCATGGGAACCCCTCAACAAGTACCTGAATTTTCGGAGACTCCGATTAGGGCCCCTCGTCACTACACAAATCTTCCAAAGTACACCGGATTGCGATGCCACGTTTGTGGAGGACGTGTGCATGGCTTCATGCCGAATGAATGCATAATTTAGGAAACTGCTGTATTCGGATAATGTCTGGCGTATGAGAGAACGATATCCTCTTCGTATGAACTATTGAAGCCTCTACAGCAGCAACCCTTCAGCCCATAGGCCGGCAAAGCCATCAAAGACCGCAAGTAAGCGTTGCCAAATTTGCGAATTCGAATCCGTGCATTGCTCTGTATATTAAGAGGTTCCCTGTGATGGTGCTAGAAAGGCCATAGATTCGGGTTCCAGTAGACAATTACCCGCACACCTTTCGATGGACCTGCTCATCGAGTTTTGTCTTGCATGTTGTGGTTCACCATCAAACCCGCACCATAAACATGCAAGGTGACATTCAAACAAAACGTGCCAGTGCTGGACCAGCAGTTTTGGAAGAATCCCAGAGAAGCTCAACCCTGCATCCGAAACCCACACTATAGTGAACCTTGACCCTCTCTCCACGGCAGCCTTACTTATCGGATTCGGAGCCTCTTAGTTCGGCATTTGAAGGTCACCTCGTACCACAACTTGCAGGTACAGCAAAAAGCATCAGCCTTCTCAGCTAGATGCTGGCAAACACGTAGAACCAGAGATTTGGAAATTTGCCCGGCAAGGACTTCACGAGGGAGCGTACGAACAAGTAGGACTGCAAAACCTTGAAAGCGACAAGGATAGTATTCATAGCCGAGAGCAAGAATGGTAATCATAGAGCTCCTGAGGTCGGGTCGAGTGCCAACAATGTTTAGGATAGGCAAGCCAACTTGCACAGTACCCTGACAGCTTGGGACATGCTGAATTGAAGAGGGAACCTCTCCACTTAGGAATTTGGGCTTTGTTGTATGCGCCGTGAGGTTCAGGATTACATCTCAGAGTTTGGGGCTTTAGCGGCTAAGGGTTTCGGGCTGGAAGATCAATTCTGGTGACTCATCTTTGCCATGACCTTGAGACCTTCCACGGGGAATGCATTGGATAATTCAGCAGCACGGAAAGTGCAACAACAAAAAACATCTAAGGGGCCGGAAACATAATCCCTGCCAGAGGCCTCTCTGCTCCTGTGACAAACATCACTCGCCCTTCATCCCACATCTTGCTCCCAACTTGAACTCTCCCAGCTTCATCCTTGCCTCTGAACCTTCCAGCTGTTCTACGACGCAATTAAAATCTATCCCGCGAGGGAGAAACCTATACGGATGCCCGCTGTGAAAAAGTCTTGGCATATTGTTCTCATCAGCACATTCCACAACATCCCAGCGAGAAGGGAAAAGCTGCAGTTGATTTGGTATGCAATTGGGGCTTCGTCACCTTGAATTTGCTGGAATGTGGCATTTGCCTTGTCTCAGGTTTCACATACCGCGCACCTTCCTACCAGACCATTCTCTTCTCTCATTAGGTTTTTCAGAACACGGCCGGGAAGGGGCACAGTTAGAAGTGGCTTTTCGTAGGCTAACAGGGTGGCCCCAGCTTGTCAACAACAATGGCTATTGCATGTTGGTTCAATTGGCGGCGGGGGCAGGGGTGGGGTGGGGGTGCGAGTCTTTTTCAACAGAACTAAGATCTTCCAATGCTCCAGCAACAAGTCTACGTGACGATGTATATACAAACTCTCAGACTCTGCCCCTGCAAGAGCTGGGATACCATGACGCTAGCTTCACTCCTAGCTACAACATAATGTTGAAAAGAAACACTCCATAAGTAGATAAACGATAACACTTATTTCATAAGACTTTCATCCTGCCAAAACTTGTACTGTATACTGGGCTAACACTCTACTAGCCACAAGCTGTTGCTACGCTGTGCAGCCTTGTACACCTACTGTTCTTCCGACAAAGCCATCAGTTGAAGGCCTAAGATGGGACGGATCTCGTGCAGAGCATCTTTCAGAGCAAGACGAAAGTCTTCGGTCACCTGCCAGGTCTGGGTTTCAGCGGCCATGTAAAGCACTGTCAAATGTCAGCACTACAGTCTGCAGTGTGAGGGCTACAGCAAGAGTTACTAGAAGGGCGAACATCCTGAGGGCCTATGTACTTTGAGGATGAAGGCGATCTGTCCCTTGAGGCAGGATAAGCTCGCCTGATCCACGGATCTTGCTCTATACCCCACAACCGAAAATCTCGAGACCCTTACTTGCGACAGAGGTCTGCTGCTGTCAATTACTTTACGTTCCAGCGGCTCCCTAAACCCATAATGCCTAAAACCTAGGAACCCTCCCAGCTTTACCCCAGGTCTAGCGCTGGTTCCAAGAACCCAAGGGTGGTAAAAGGCTAGGGTCTTCCATCAAACTTTGGGGAGGCTCGCTCCTGCGCATCGTATAGGCATTTGTGGAAAGCAGGGGGTTTCCCAAAATTAGGGGTACCTCTTTGAAGATTCCCCATATAATAAGCTTTATGTATTTTGCAGCTCTATATTGGGGTCCCCCCTATGTAGGGAAACTACCAGCAGGGCCCATGTGAAACCGTACACCCTGTGAAGCGTTGGAAATGCCATGGCCCGCACTATGGCACTCGTGACTGACAGGAAGTCTTTCATTTATTGGCTCGTGATGCAAACTAAAGCCGGCTCCCTGACAGTGGACCTCCTCTGTGAAGCCTACATGATTAGAAGCTCTAAGCATGAGAACGCACAACTTGCCTCAAGTGATCAAGGCTCGAAGCTCCTGGCTTCCAAAAAGAACCTGAACACGGTAAACCATGCCAAAACACTTGCAAGCCATCAGAAAACTGTGTCCCTCTACCGAGCACCCTATCGTTTGGCTCCCCAAATATATGGATCCTTATGCGATGCACGTCTCCAGCTAGAAGCCCTAAAGCATCAACCCTAATCTATGGTTCCTGAGGCACCGTGAGAAAGAGAAACACTGACTAATTCTTCTATATTCTACATTGACAAGAATCGTTGGGCTCAACAATCTAAGACACCAGTCCTCACGAAAAACCAGCCATCCTCGAGATCAACTGGATTCAAGCAGCTAGCAAACATGTGAGGATTTACTTAGTGTTCTTCCCATCAGCAGTCAACAGTCAGTATCCGCCCGATGGTCCAACGTCAAAGGGCCAGGCCGCACACATTATAGGGTTTTGATAGGTATAATGGAAAAATGGAAACTACCACAGTATCATAGGGTTTCTATGGGGATAATGGAAAAGAAAAAGGAGACTACTATATCACTATAGGGTTATGTGTGTAGGACCTTTATGCTCTATTTGGCGAAGCTTCTCTGGATATAGTATAGATTTTCA
>CAJNIZ010005949.1:3865-18439 GCA_905231905.1 Symbiodinium pilosum | reverse complement strand
CCTGCTGGTTCACACCAGCAGTAACCCTAAACCCTAAACCCTATATAACCCCATTATAGTAGTTTCCAGTTTCTTTTCCACTATCCCTATATATACCCATTATGGTAACTTAATTTAAGGTTCTTAACAGCAACCCAGTGTCGTGGCAGCTGCGCAGCAGCCCCTCCTCAGGCTCGCCAGCGAACTTTCCACCTAGGGCAAGGTGGAAGACCTCGAGGCCGTTACTCGACAAGGCCCCCGTCTGGGCCACGAAGCTTGTGTTGGGGCCACAGTCCACATGGTAGGCGAGGGGCGGGTCGATTAAGGCAGAGTCTTCCGAGCTCAACGCGCTCGCCAAGCGGAAACCACTTGTCGGGCGACCCATCGTCAAGTTGACCTCATCCACTCTTGTCCAAGTGCGGTCCTCCCTCACAACAAAGAGCTCTGAAGCCTCGTTGCCAGCCACCAGCACAACATCTGTGGAGCGCGTCACCTCCGTGCAGTTTCCTGATGCCTCATCCATACAGCCTTTGGCGCTGACCTTGGAGCTTCAGGGGAGCTGTGGGGTCTTTGAATAACTCTAATATAACCCTAATAATAACCCCAATATAACCTTAATTGGGAAACTGGAGCTGCGCTTGGCTAGGCTGCAGGAGGTTGAGGCTTGGTTCAAGCGCCTGCCTTGCCTTCAGGTCTTTTGCCTCTCCAAGTGTCGGATCCAATCCACAAAGTGAAAACAGCCAGGAACCGAACACTGCACCTCAAACCTTCTGTTTGAGTCCTCTGCGCCTCAAACCCTAGTTATATGATAGTTTCCCAAAATTAGGGGTACCTTTTTGGGGGTCCCTATAATAAGAATTACAGTATTTGGGGGTCTATATTGGGGTACCCCTATTTTCGGATACTACCATATAGGGAGATTCAGGGATGTATAAGGGGATATAGGAATATATAGGGATGTATAGGGTTTCAGGTTCATATAGGGGTATGGGAATTTACCATATTGGTTCCCTTCAGCTTTGCAGGTGAGCAACGGTGCACTCACCAGTTCGCGGCACGGGGTTGGAGCGTGTCTGAGTGATGCGGCCAGTGGCCTCACAAGGGTTTTTGCGTACGGCTATTTAGGGTTTAGGGTTCAGTGTCGGAACGCAACGCCTTGATTGAACTTCCTGCAAGCATGCAGACCCTACATGACAAATTGCGTCTGACTGTGTCCCCAAATCCTACACCCCAAGCCCTGCTACTAAACCCATCTAAGCCCTACACTCGACCCTAAACCTTGCCTTGTCGATCTGAGCCCAGGGAACATCAGGCGTGCATCGCAGCTGGAAGCCCGTGTAGGTGCCCTGGAAACCTGAGCGCTCCAACAGTGAGGAGTCGAGAATCCAACGCGTACTCATATGATCCCAGGGTCCATTCCATTTTCCCTGCTCTTTGCGATTTGATTCTTGATTAAACGGGGCCCATCCCATTGGTAAACCCCCATTGCCAAACCCGTTACAATCCATGGACGGACTCGCGCGGTGCACCGGGTTCGAGCGTCACAGGCCGTAAACATGTGAGGCAGTACAGCACCAGTAGCCCTTAACCCTAAACCCTCAACCGTGAGGTCATGTTGAATCCCTTGAACTTCTTCTTTAACAGACTCATCCTTACTGGCTAAAAGTAGGGAACATGGGAATATAATCCCTATATAACCTTTATAGAATATATTCCTTACTTACAACTGGGAAGCATCATAACTTCACTTGCGCAGCTACGGAGCTTGGAGCAAAGCTCTGATTCAGCTCGGTAAAGGTCAGGATGCTCTGCGGATATGCGAAGTGTGCGATGTGGACTTGCAAAGTTGCAAAACCGCCTGCTCCCTTTCGGCTGTTGGTGGTAATCTCGCACGAAATGGACTGGGGTTCATGGGTGGAAATTTCCCCAAAAACGTGACCGTTGAGACTATCCATGGTCAAGTTCATGCTGTGGAATGCGCAGTTCTCCGTGACATAGCTGACATCCAGTCTTGGGAGGGGTAGTGCAGACACAGCCGTCTTTCCACATGGAATGTGCACTGCAGGGTAACTGAAAGGCACATCTTTGCGGCTTCCGCCGCCACAGGCACAACAAGCCTCCTTGGCAGACATACCGCCGTGCACGCGCTCGGCATCAACCAAGTGGTCACTTCTGTTGTTTGCCTGGGTCTGCCCCGAGGCGCAAGAGAGCCCATCCACGTAATCTTGGCAGCCAAAGCCCCAAGAGTCGATCCATGGGATGTCACTGCAAAGACTGCATGTTGTTTGGTTGCCATCTTTTGAAATTGACGGAGCAAAGCCTGATGCACATGCGGAACACGAGTCCGTGGCAGCATCATACTCGACACAGCCAGCACAAGCCAAACTTGCCGCAGGGCAGCATTGCTGGTAAACTCTGCCCTTGTGGAAGTTGTTCAACAGCAGGTGATGCTTCGAACACTCCAACGGCACGTCGCTCGCTTTGTCACCACGCATGTACTGAATCTTCGAAGTAGGTTTCGCCACTCCAACTTGCGCAGTTTCCAAGAGCAACGTCTCCGGCTTGCACTCGGTCTGCTCCTTGGCTGAACCGCTCGGAGGCTCTTATGGTAGTTTCCCAAAATTAGGGTCCAAAATACTATAGTCCTTATTATAGGGACCCCCAAAAAGGTACCCCCCAATTTTGGGAAACCCCCTTATCATGTTTGCAAGCAAGAGTCTAGACTCGGCAGTGTCCGCAATGCCCACCATGGCAAAGAAACATTTGCCGAGCTTAGCAGCTCTGAATGACCAGGCTCCTACGCAAGGGTTTAGGGGTATAGGGTTTAGGGTATAGGGAAGTTTCATCCTAATTGTTGCAAAGCTTGCGCACGCTCCCAAGCCTCCAGGCTAACTGCATGTAGGATGCGGGGTTTGAATTCAGGCAGAAACTGGGATTCATGCTGCGGTCATAGACATGCCAAAATCATTTCGACCAGATCTCTGCCCACCACCATACATTTGCTCAATAGCCATTGCCATTTTAAGCCAACTAAGTGCATTGAGCACCAAGCTTCTTTTCTGAGATTAGCAACCTTTAATCCTTACATAATCCAACAATATGGGGAGCAAAGTTGAACTCCTGCATTAAGCGCTGAAGCATCGAAGGTCCTTGGTCTCCGGAGACAAGCCGCTGATTCGCGCACGCTGCAGCAAGTTGGAGCCTGCAGGTGGCATTCGAAGCTTGATCAGTGGCATGGCTTGGGGCCTGGGGCTTGGGGATATTACCCCATTAAAGGGACATATACATATATATGTATATAATACATAGAAGGTTTAGGGTTTAGGGTTAGGTTTAATCAAACGGTCATTGTTGAGAGGCAATAGAGGGGGCTGTTACCCAACAAATCATGGGCAAGCCCGTTCTAAAGATCACAACAGTGACCCGTCGCACGGTTGCCCAAAACTCGTTTGTGAAAATCTTTGCTTCAGACTTGGGCTTAGCAAAGGGAACTTGAAGTTGTCACTGCATGTCGCTGCGTAACCAGGTAATTGGCAGGTGCCGGTTCGCCATGTACAGATTGTTCCCCGGGGCCCGGGGGTCTAGATTGGACCAGGAAGATCTAGGTCAGATACAAGATCAGGCGAGGATGTAGGGTAAGATTGGATGAGGCGGGTCACCAGATCGGCCCCGATGGGCCTATCGGGCAAGATCGCGCGCCAAGTGGAGCGCCCCTGCATTTTGGCTCCAAATCACGCTCCTGGCACGTATACTCACAGGTTGGCTGGAGCTGGCGCAAGAGCAGCGTGATGACTGGCATTTGGGCTCGAGATCGAGCGGGCCCCCAGCTTCTAGCATTTTGGCCTGCATTGGGGTTGGATCCTACCCTGAGGAAGGCCTGATCTTGCCCCTGTGGTGTCTGATCTTCACCTTTTGCTGGTCGTTAGTAATGACGATGGAAATGTAATCCCTATGAAACCCAATAATCCCGATATTATATATGTATTCCCTTACTTTCTACTAACCGTCTCTCTCTAAATCCTAGACCCGAAGCCCTATGTATTCCCGACTAAGAACCAGCAAGATTATCCCAGAAGGGCAAATTGTGATCTGACCAGGGCATGCCTCTGATTCCGAGTTCGTGGGGCCTCCCGTCCCCAGCCCCGGCTAACCTCCCCACCCTTCCAATGAATAACTTAGGGGTTTAGGGTGCCAGGGGATAGGGAATAGGCTTTTGGGTGTAGGGCTTACCTCCCCCAAGACAGTACCATTGTATTAGGGAGAATAATTATAGTTGCGGGGGATGTCAATATGATGCACAGCCCTAAACCCTGTACCCTATTCAGGCCTTGGGCTGGACAAGCGTCTGAAGCAAAAGCTGCTTCCCAGCCAATCGAGGTCAAAAGACCCCGTAACGGTAAGTACCTCGACTTAATTAGGTGGAACCCCCCACCCAGTACAAGTGACTATAAGTACTATAAGGGATAACTATAAGTACTATAAGTGATAACCGTGATTGTTCTAGCGTCCTCTTATATTCCTAGGATACCGCTCTTACGGGGTGGGGGGCTCTAAACCTCGACATTCCAGCTTCCGATCTTGGTTTGGTCAGGATGAGGAAAAGCACATGGCAAAATGAAATGATTCTGGTCATATGTCTCCCATATATCCTTGTAGAACCAGTCTATAACCCCTGTGTGATGTATATACACATATGTATATGTGTATGTGAATACGTAAGTCTCGGCTTTTGAATTTCGCCTTTCTTTTCCATAATTTGATTCTTCATTATATCCCCTACCCAAGATCTGGTAGCTCCAATCAATGGCCACACGCCAATGACATGCTTAGGGATTCTATACGGGTTATCTTGAAGATATATGAACAAAATTGACCAGATTGTTTGGGTCAGAGGTTCTGGCTCATGCAAGACCTAAACCCTTTTGGTGGAGGCATTAGCTTCAGGCCTTTGCCGTCCCCCTACCCGCCTTTCTAGGAACAACTCACACAGCTGACGCACAAAACATGCATTCTTTGACTCTAAAACTCTCTCTCCCTAAGCCCAAAACCTCAAACCCTAAAACAATCCATTCAATCACAGTCCTAGGCGCATGAAGCAAATCCCGAACGTCCGCAACATCCGGCAACCTGAGCAGTGACCGCAGCACTGGGGTATACGGGTTATCTACGGGATATAACAGGGATTGTACAGGGGGTTATATAGGGCCGAATATAGGGGGATAATATAGGGGTTGTATAGGGGATATGATGAAAAAAGAAAATAGAAACTACAGGGGTGACAGGGATTTTATAGGGGTATAATACAAGGATTATGTAGGGATAGTGGAAAAGAAGATGGAAACTACTATAATGGGTTATATTGGGGTTTATATAGGGATAGTGGAAAAGAAAAATGGAAACTACTATTTAGGGCTATAGGGTTTTAGTTTTTCGCGCCCGCACGAGTGTGCGATGCAGACTGTGATATGCATTGGCACGCTGCTATGCAAACCAGCAGCAGTATGTGGAGGCAGGCGGTATGTCAGTAGCGCCCACGCTTGAGCCAAATCCCAGCAAACAAGCACCCGTGTGGTAGCTTGCAGAGCTTCAGTTGAATTGTATAACAAGGCATGTCATCATACATGTGGTTCTGTACGGACGAAAACAGCTGGAAGGCCCTCTGAAGAAACTGCATGCGCATAGGAACCACTTAGGGGTTATGCGAGCATTCTATAAGGGTAATATAGGGGTGGACATGCAAGCATTACATGGGGAATATATAGATATTATATGTGGGTTAGATGTTAGTTTCCCCACATGGGGGACCCCAATCTAGACCCCCAAATATTATAATCCTTATTATGGGGGTCCCCCAAGAAGGTTCACCCAATTTAGAGAACCCCCCCCCCATCTCCTAAACCCTAAACCCTACATTATTCATGTCTCTTTCTGTAAGACCCTATGTACACCTATATAACCCTTTTAACCCTAAACCCTACATTATTCATATCTCTGTCTATAAGACCCTATATAAATGTAGACCTATATATAACCCCTACACAGGGATCATCGGTTGTTGCCTCGAGTGGAGCAGACCAAGGATCTGGTCGTCTGTCGCTGAACTCTCTTCCCCAAGAACCAGAGCAAAATACGTTCAACACTTTTTTTTATAGAGACCCAAAAAGGAAGCCCGAAAAGGTCCAAGTCCTTCTATTATTGGCTGGGTAAGTGAATAGTGATCATAAGAAGTAATAGCAATGATGACAAACAGAAAGAAACACATACAATCATGTTTCATATCAGAATTATCATTGTCACTTCTCATTGTGCGCCTTGCGTTCGTGCGTAGTTTTGGGGTTCCGAGGACTTTCAAAAACCGCAGGCCACCGATAACAGAGTCCAAGACTTGAGGAAGCAAGCTCATGTAGATTAGTTCCAGCTTCCCTGCCATGACCTGCCCATGCCATATATTAAAATTAGAGGTCCCCCCCCAAACAAATCTTGTGGGACCATTTGAGGATTGCGCAAGTTTCAAGAGTCCGTCCGCGGCCGGCTTCAAAAATGTGAAAGATTCTTCAGGAAACCATACCAGCCACCGAACTTTCCGTCCATTTGCCACTTCCGTTTTCGGTCACACATAGACAAACGACCTGCAAGTCGTATTCCAAGTGAATTTTCGGATTTAGGTCGAAATTGACCGGTATTTTGCCGTCAAGCTTTACAACATTTCACAGTGTATGTATGTATGTATGTATGTATGTATGTATGCACATAGGCTTTCCGCCTTGTTTAAAAAAATCAAATCGATGTACTAAATCCAGTTTTCACCTGGCTGAGGCTGGTGTCCGTAATCATAAACATGGAAGAATATGGAAGATCTAGTTTGACCTTATCTAAGCAGAATCCTAGATTCCAGTACATGCATAAACAATAATGTAGGCATGTTGAACCTTCATCAGTGAAAGAGTTCAGAAAGAGTATTACGTTGCCAAAAGCCTTTCATCGAATCCAACCAATGTCTTGTGAAACCACAGAAATACATAGAAATACTTTGATCGCCTCTGCCCACAGTTGGTGCAGGGTCGTGCCCATATCATGTCAGAGTATGCGACTGAGCTCATTCAGCAGGCTGGCTTTGGCCCACCATCTTTGCAAGCTCAGCCTCATGCACAGCCTGCATAGGGACAGTTATAGTCAACAGAATAAGCCATGTTCCACAAGCACATCTGCATGCATCCCAGGTGCATCTTGTATGTTGGCCTTGCCTTGTGACGCCTAGCAACCATGCTAGGATGTGCTTCTTGCCACAGGCGCAACTCGTTGATGCTCATGCCAAGAGGCCCCTGAGCGCATACTTGCTAAACCGATCAAGCCCGAAGAAATAGCCGAGAGAAACCTTAGTGGTTGCATACTATGATATACCCATAATATACTGTCCTGCAATACGTTGACATGTCTCCATTACGCGAGATCGTGCGAAAGGAAAGTTTGCATGTCGGGAGGCGAGATGGAAACGATTGCGTAGAGAGGCACGGTCAGCGATTGCTCCGTTTCTAAAGCTGGCTGCTTGGGCTGTCGTAGACTTGGCGGCTTCGAAGTCTCCGCACGCGAATTTGCGTTGACGTTTGCGTCCTCCTGGCAAAGAAGAAGTACCCAGCACAGGGCACTGGCAGTACCATGAACACCAACTCAGTTGCTGTTAAGGAGCTTGAATTAAATTACCATAATGGGTATACATAGTGATTGATAGGGTTTCCCCAATATAGTAAGTCAAATTAAGTTCCTTAAGCCTAAACCCTATATATCCCTACTTAATTCAAGTTCCTTAACAGCAACCCAGATAAACACCAACTTTGAACCAATTGCTCGCTTCTGCCATCGGCTCCTGGAGCGTGTGCGTGGCAGAGGCCGCTATCTCAAACGATGGCGGCGCAGTGCTTGTTGTTGCAGATCCCTGCCATGCGGTAGATGACATTTTCTTTCATCCCCTAATATTAACCCCCCCTGATACAAAATACTCCGCATTGTGGTATTTGATAGGATATTGGGAGTATTTGATATTTTGGGGGCCGGGGGGGGTTAATGTTAGGAGGGGATTACCAGTATCACAAGCTGAGCTTTGCAGGCCTTCAGCTCCGGCATCACCGGCGTAACCTGTGTACTTGCGCTTACCAGCAGCGAGGTCTTTGAAGCTGCCTTGGATGCTGTGGCAGGAAGCTATGCTGGAACTGGGGGTTCCCAACAATCACGGGTACTTTTTTGGGGGGACCTATGGTAAGAAGTATCCTACTTTGGGGTCTGTTTCGGTGTCCTTCTACTTATTCTTGAAGCTTGCAAGCGTGCATTGCATCAAAGCCTAGGAGCAAAGAGCTTGGTGCGGCGCGCTCTGATGATGTTGGGTCCGTCACTCGCCTGTCGAGGCAAACGCGCAAGCATTCCGAACTGGGCAGGGGCGGTGAAAACAGGCTACGATATCTGAGCTATAGTCTAGACTCCTAGTATCCCTCTTAATATCCCCTATAGTAGTCCCGTATATAATTCCCTCCTTTAACGAGTTTTAGATTATGGCTCACCTGTTGCAGCTCACCAAGCCGTCCTACTTCTACAACTGTTATTCTCAACAGAAGCACCTGGCAACGCCTTAAAGCACGGAAGGTTAAACTCGATAGTTGCAGGGCAAATCATTGCGGAGATGCGCATCTTGAAGTTGCTACTTCTTCTTTGCGCCTCTGAGCTTCCCAGATTTGGCAGGCTTATTGCGTGACAGGGAGGCTCTTATGCTCTTGTGCTCTTTGTGGCGCATCTTCCTACCTGCCTGGGCGTGGTATTGCTCCTCCAGGCGGAGGCGCGCTGCATGTGAGCGAGGATTCACCGAGGGGTCTGGATGGACCTCTCCAAAAGGGTGTTGGCATGCTGCAGCTGGCGCACTCACAACTTATACTTCTTCAAAGCCGCCTGATGCCCCCATTGGCTGTCAAACTCAGCGGCAATGAGTAAGCAAACCTCTCAGGGTGATGTAGCAACTTGAGGCTTGCACCCGGCAAGGACTCCCATAACAAGAGACATCTGCATACCCGATTCATACAGGCAGGAACATATGCCACTCCCAGTCATAGTCCAGTAATTTGCAAATCTCCAGACTAACGCCTCCCCCCCCCGAAACAAAACAACTGCACGAAACTATGCCTTGGAGCGCACCTTTTATTATAGACTTATTCCTCTTATCACTATTATGACTGTAAAAATACCATTATTGCGAACCCTAAGCAGTAAACCCCTAAGCCCTAAACCCTACGTAAATCCTACACCCGAGAAACCCTAAACCCTAAACCCTAAACCCTATAAACCCTAAGTTGGTTCTACAAATCCTGACCTCGCCACTGGCATCTGCAGGAAGTTTGCCTTCGAGGACAAAGGCGGCGCGCCTGGATCCCCAAAGGGTCAACCTGGGCTGGCCCCTAAACACTATTGGGCTTAGGGTTTAGGGTTTGGTGTTTAGTGCTTAGGGTTTGGGGTTTATGGTTTTGGGCTTTACGGTTTTGGGGTTTAGGGTTGGCCCCTAAACACCTTTGAACAATATTCGTATATAGGGTCCCCTATTCAGGTCATTAGGGAAAATAGAAAACATCCCAAGGGCCTACCCAGTAACCCTTGGCATTTGTAGTTTGCCGTGGCAATCTGCTTGGACCTGAGAATATCATTGTCCAGCAAAATGCGGAGTTCCTCTCTCTTAACCCTAAACCCCCTAAGCTCTATGTACAATTATCCCAATATTGACCCAATATACTACACGAGTTTCCATTTTATTTTCATTATCCCAATGTTACCCTGAACCCTTAGCCGGCAAGATTTCTCAAGGCCAACTTTCAAAGATGATACCTCAGCTTCGCACGCCACGACTTTTTGAAAAGCAGTGTCCTGAGCACATTGCAGACTGATGACCAGTGGCCCAATACCTTGCGCACGGCTTTCTGTATAGTTTTGCTCGAACCGTATTTAGGGATCAAACAAGAAAACATGTTCACATCAGGCTCCTTTCCTATCACTTACTGCTGATGCTAGACATCCTGCATGGCCTTATGTGCTATGATAGCATAATTCCGGAGGTATCAGGTACTTGGGGTCATGCAGGATATTTAGTACCTACCCTATAAACTCATATGGAATCCCAATTTCCATTTCATTCTCCTTTCGATTCAAGTATCCGTATCCCTAAACCCTAAACCCTAATACCCAGTCCTCTAGAGCAGCTCCATCATCCGCACCGACATCACAGTTCGGCAGGTCGCTGCTTGATGCCATCAAAAGCCTGCAAGTGGGTAGTGCCCCTGGAGGACAGGGGATAAAGGTTTAGGGTTTAGAGTTTGGGGTTTAAGTACCCCTAAACATCAGGTGCCGTCATCTAATCTAGAACCAAAGGGGCCCATTGTTTTGAGAACAACCCCAAGTGACCAAGCCCCAGTGGTGCTGAAGGGGGAGTGGGGGAGTGGATATGGGTACTATTATAGGGGTATAATTGGGGGATACATACGGATGATTAAAAAATCCACTTAAACACCAATGAGTCCACGGCACATGGGGTTTCATGGGAGAAGTTTGGGAGCTATATTGTATTATATTGGGGTTGTATTGGGGTTATGTTGGGGCCATATTAGCGCTCGCAAAATGCAATGGCCGCTTTTCAGGGTTCCTCTGTCAAGGGCCCAATTTTAGAGTTGGGGGTTCTACAGGGACTGCATCTTTGCTACATAGCCGTAGCCCAGCTCGAAGGGCAAACGAGTAGTGTTTTTTTGGTGGTTAAACCTAATAAGATAATATTCCTTATATAAACTACTATACCCAAAAGGAGGATATAATCTTACTCTATATTGGGTACCATAGTATCCCCAAATGAAATACTACCCAAATGCTTGAGTCGTCTCTTCTTTTGGCAGTGCAAAGGAGCAAACAAGGTCTGAATAGCAGCAAGCAATTGATTATCGCAGGGTTGGGGGGGGAACATGACATGTCACAGGAACCTGGGCTTTTTGGTTCGGGGGATCGGGGGGTCAGAATGACATATCAGTACTTGCTGCGGGTCATAGATCCACTCATGGATATTTTAACTTACTCAGGCGAACTCGTGCCTGATGGTTACATGCAAAAATCCGCACTCCCTCTACAATGCCCACTATTGCCCCTACATGGTCATGGCACAAATCGCATTACGATCATTACGCTGGATCTGGGTTGGTCCCTAAAGCCCTTTGAAAAATATCAGTATATAGGGTCCCTTATTAAAGCCATTAGGGAAAACATTGATTATCCCAGGGGCCTACCCAGGGATGATGTTGCAAATCCTTGCCTGCTTGTTCTGTAGTGATCTGTCTTGTTCACAACTCACTTGCATGGCCAACACGAGAAACATCATTCATGCCTAGTGACTACGGCTTGTACCACGCCTGTACGCTATCCTACATGGTCATCGTACCTACCACATCGTGAAGTAGGTTGCATCAGGCCCCCTGCTTAAAGATCTTTGCAGCTACTCCTGCGTGCCAAGGTTATCTGCTCCATTTTTGTTCAAAAGAGGCGCACGAAAGTTTTTCCGGTAAGCCGGACATCAGGTTTCCAAGTTAAACCCTAAACCCATAAACCCTAGTTTCAATCAACGCCCTGCCTGGCTGTCACCTGCTCACAGCCAAAGCCAGCGACCTCGACGGATATGTCTGATCCCGGACCTGACAGGGTTTTGGGTTCAGGGGTTAAGGCTTTGGTGCTTAGGGGTTTAGTGTTTAGCCTCTGAAGCCTAAACCTTTAGGGTTTAGGGTGGGCCGAAACAATCAAACTTGCTTCGGGTTCCCGGGAAGCCTCAGCCTTTGTGAAGCCAGGCGGTGTGGTGTTCACCCTATCTTCGCTGCTTCTAAGCGCCTTGACCTAGATCCTAAACCCCAAATAATAGATTCCGTTTTTCTATTATCCCTATATAACCCCATCAACCCCATATAACCATATATGAGCCCCAAATAACAAAACCCAAACCCTAAACCTTCAGCGGCTCAGTCCCTGACCCGGGTTAGCTCGCGTCATTACTCGCTGTACCACGATTTCCTCGGCTGCTGTTAAGGAACTTAAATCAATTTACTATAATAAGGAAACCCGATTATTCACCAGATACCCATTTCATGGTAACCTAAACCCAAAAACCCTAAATCCCCAAACCCTATTAAACCCCATAAAACCCTAAACCCTATAAAACCCTATAAAACCCTAAACCCTACGAAACCCTAAACCCTATAATAGGGTAACCTATCTTAAGCTTCCTAGCAGTAACCCGGCTTCGGGACGCGCCATCTCAATCAGCTTCAAGCCTTAGGTGGCTTTAGGGATTAAGGGGTTTGAGGGGATTTAGGGTTTAGGGGGTTTAGGGTTTTAGGCGAGTTAGGGTTTAGGGCATTTACGTAGGGTGTAGGGGATTTAGGGGTTTAGGGGATTTGGGAATTTAGGGGTTTAGGATTCAGGGTTAAGGGATTTAGGGATTGAGGATTTAGGGTTTTAGGGTTTCGAGGCTTCGGGCTGCACGGACAGCATTTGTAATTTTTGGGGATGACATTTAGGGATATATGGGGTTTTATAGGAATAATGGAAAAGAAATATAGGGGTCATATAGGGATAATGGAAAAGAGAATGGAGGTTACTATTTAGGGTTGAGGGTTCCCCAAAATTTGGGGTACTTTTTGGGGGTCCCAATAATAAGGACTATAGTATTTTGGAGTCTACATTAGGGTCCCCCTTTTTAGGGAAACTACCATATAGTGTTCTATGTATACTACGGTTTAGGGTTGGCGGTTTTCATAAAGCCGGGTAATTATCCCGATGGTGGAGATTCTAATGGAAAACACGTTGGACAATGAAATGGAAGCTGTGACCGTATACGTAGCGGTTCACACAGATTCGGGTTTCCAAAAAACAGCTGGTCCCTTTTGGGCGCCTTGAATATGAGATTGCTAGTTTAATTGAGGCCCCTAATTCATGAAAACCCAAGTGGTTCTTACACCTCGTAGGGAGACAACTTCGGCCCAAGCACACATGCGCAGATTGCGTGGGATGTGACCCTGAGACTTTTCGACGGACCAGATCTCAGCAGTTCTTCCAAGAGTTGCCTCTTGCGCTGTCTTTCGATCATCCATCTCCTTAGATTGAAACGGTTCAGTTTTTAAGGGTTCAGGGTTAGGGATCACGGTTCAGGGTTTAGACACCAAGCAAGCCAACAAGAGAAGTAATTACAAGGTTTAGGATTTAGGGTGATTGGGCTATTCTCAAAATTATGGGCCCTTTTGGTTCTAGCTCATACTATGGCACCTATTTAGGCGTATCACAATTGGACCGTAGTTTTGGGAACTACTCAATTCTATATAACCCCTTATAACTCTACATATCGACCGATTGGAAGTCCCACGATCTGCCTTTCAGTGGCTTCTAAGCACCGGACCAGTTATGACGGGCTAAACCCTGAACTAAAACCTAAACCCTGAACCCCAGCCCTACACCCCTAAGCCCTCAGCCCGAAACCCTAAACCCCCTATCCGGAAACCACCCCAAAAATTAGGCCAGCACTGTCCGTGCACGACCTTGATTATGTACCCCCTTAGTCGTCCATTTTCTTCTCCATTATCCCAATATAAACCAATATAAACCTGTGCACAATCCTGCCAGGGATCCGCTAAGTAAATCAAGGTGCTGATGCTGCCCTTGCGATACCTGGTGCGGTCCTCTTCAAGTCTTCCTATATTACAGTCCCCCTTAAGTAGATAGAATTTGGCTTTGGGTACGCCGCCGTATAGTATAATAAGATCCCCATATACCCCATATTCTGTCTACTTAAGGGGGACTATATGTCTGACAAAAATACTCAGGCAACTTCTCTGCTAGTGCTGTTTGCTGCAGGATTTTCGGCCAGCTACTGCCACTGCCTTTGGTCACCCGAGGTCCTGAGGGTAACCGCCGTAAGTGTTGGGCTTGCAAACAGTAATGGGACTGGGCGAGTTCTCGAATCCAGCAGCGTAGGACCAGTCTTCCATTCCTCCATCGACAGGATAAACCTGGGAGGAGCAAACAGCTTACTTCATGTCTTAGGCATTTGGTGCTTATGGGATAATAGTAATAGGAAGCGAAACCACACCAGTAATAGCAATGGTAACAGGAAATAGTAAATAGTAATAGTACTAGCAAATAGTAAGTAGTGAATAGCAAGAATACTTATACTAACAATAATGATGAGAGTTTGTTAGCATGCGGAGCAGAGTAGTAAAACCTCCCGCCGCCGTTGAAACCGTACCCAATTTTCATTGAAAATTAGCGTTTGGCCAGGTTGAAATGCTGATTTTAGCAGATTTAAAGCAAGGCCAATTTTTAAGTGTTGTTGCGAATCGTTGGGATTTTACCATTATTCGGGGCTATTTTGTTGTTTGGGCTTGCAGCGCAATGCAGTGGGACTTTTGCTTTGTTGTGCCATCTCTAGTCACCGTATGCTCTTGGAACACGGACGTTATTATGGTTTGGGCATGGATGCTCTGTGAATCGCATGCAATGAGAACACGGACTTTATTATGGTTTAGGCATGGATTCTCTGCGAAC
>CAJNIZ010005947.1:100713-117834 GCA_905231905.1 Symbiodinium pilosum | reverse complement strand
TGGGACCGCTTCCGTTTTGGGACCGTTTTCCCGTTCTGTCCCACCTAGGCGGGGTTGGGTGTGGTGGGGGTGTGGTGGGGGTGTGGTGAGAGCCGGAGAGAGGGTCTTCCTTTCTCACTTCTGGACACCGGACGAGGAGGCTTTCAAACCAATTAAAATTGGAGACGTTTTGGAGAGTGGTTTCCCATGAATGGTCCCAGGTTCTGGACCGGCTCGAGCCCTGTCCAGAACCTGGGACCAGTCATGGGAAACCATTCACAGCGAATACTAAAGTGATGGCTCCTTCGTCAAGCAGGCATGCGCCGGAAGAACGCAAGCAACCACTGCACATCGCCACAAAAAGTCACCAGCACAACAAGCTTGAGGGATTACTGTTACTCTTGCGCAACATCAGACATTCCGACAGGTTTCCTTTGCTCCTTCACTGTGGCAGGCAGTAGCATCCCCTGATTCAGGCTCCCGCAGAACATCCTTGAATACACATGAGCATGTGCTGGCAGGTCCTGTCTTCACTAGGTTGGAAGACAAGAGAAGACTATACATGACCGCGCTGCAAGCGATCAACTGCACCCTCTCATGAAATCATGATCATGAAATTATGTACAATTTGATGCTGCCATAACTTTTGACTGTGCTACCTGCTACCAAAAAACACAGCCACGCTACAGCAAGGAGCGACAAAAGAGCACTGCCTCCTGTGTATAGCAGCTTACTTGGATGGCAAAAATCGGCATAATGATGATGATGATGCTCTCCCTGGCCTGTCTCTCACCTTGCAACTGCAAGACATACTTCAGATACTCAAATTACTTTGGCAGTGCCGCAAGGACCCTCCTGAAACACTGAGCATGCTGAAGATACGGGCAGCACCAGGCACCAGTGTGTAGTACTGACAGCAAAACAGACAAAACGGCAAGTTGATGTCTTGCGAGCAGAGCCAACATTGCACTGATCGTTGTTTTAAGCACTCCCAACAGCATTCGACACCCGAATTTAATTTCTGTGGGGCCCTTGATTCCTCCTACGAGCCAACAAGTACAACTGCTCACAACTCCACAACTTGCAAACGGTCTGAACACTTGAAATCTTCTCACGGCTCACGTGACCTCACATGTTCCGCAGACTAGGAGACAGGCTCGTGAACGAACAACAAGAAAGGCCGAACCCCGACTCAGGAGGCATGATGCCAATGATTCCCCACATACATGCAACGCGCATCACCACTATGAAATTACTAACAGCTTACGTTGAACTTCCGCTGCTGCTTTTTCCTGAAGGAAAACTATAACTCACATCGCATCAAGCAGCCGTGGGGAATCTCTGCTACTGGGTGGTGCCTACCTAACAGAAGTCGCACTGCTTGCTGAGAAATCTGGAGGAGAATCATGTTCTGCTGGCACAAGCTTCACTGGCGAAGTTTCTGGGAACTTCTGCTTTTTGGCGGGAGGCTTGACTTCATCTTCTTGTTGGAACTCTGCATCCCCGATTTTCCGAACGGCTTTGGCCCAGGCTTCTGCTCCAAGCTCTGCATGCCCGCTTGGAACATGTACGTGCCCAGATTCACAAACACCGTCCAAGTCGATGCCACCGGGTGGACCCTTAGTCAAAGCAACGTCAAAGGCCGTGCCACGATTGACACCGCTTGAGTAGAGCTCCTTGGCTGTGGTAGCCGCGATTTTGCAAAGCTTGCAAGAGGCGCACGCCTCCTTCCTTGGCCGCCTCAAGAACCCACCAAATTGCCCTTGCTAAGCATGCGCAGTTAGGGCAATCTGGTTCCTCGAAGCCCAAGCGAGACAAGAAATCGTCAGCAACCTCATCAGGAAGATCCTGAGATGCAGCTGCCGCTGAGTCTGCCCCCATGCCAACGCACGGCACACCCTCCAAACAGCCCTTGAAGTCCTGAGCCCTGAGCCCTAGGGGCCCTATTCTGCGGAATCATGACGTGTATCCGCCTGTCTACGAACAGCGCATCTGTGTCTGCTTGCGATCAAGAAGTAGAACACTGCTCATCATCTACCACGACGAACGCCCTAGTGCGATGACGGGAATGCATCTGTAACGATTGTAATGACTTGGTGCAGCACCAGCCACGGCACAAGACCCTAAGTAGTTAACTAGTTTGCAACGAATCGGGTACTTCCACACTCCATCGGATTCCAATATGAGAATCACGGAACTGTGAGCAAGGTTTCAGGTTTGGGGCTGTCGGGTAAGTCGGGTATGTTTTTAGCAGAATGCCTCTGAGGTCTCCCACATCCCCTTATAATTGAAATGGTCTTGCTCCTTCGAGGCTCTAAATTTTAGGGGTTCTAGTTCTAGAGATTTTGGGTTCAGGGTCTAAGCCCCAAGGCTTCAGGACACAGCGGCTTGGGGCGTGGGAGCTTCAAGTCTTGGGCCCTGATGCGTGTCCGTGTGAGGCCCCGGCCATCCACGCAACACAAGAAGCCAGACCAGTGCAAAGCCTTTGCGGGCAATTGAAGGCGCAAGGGTGCTGCTCAACGAAACTACATATCATCAATATTTTCTACTACCCTACTCGAGCGCGGTGTCAACGCAAGGACCATAACATGGCACGATGGAAGAGACTTGGGTCAAAGTTCAAAAACTCAAAGACAGCAAATCAGTAGACGTCATGACCTTACGCCTCACACCTTGGGGCTGACATTCAGCTCCCCAACAATCATGCAGCACAAGCTGTGCGGCTGTGCGCCGATCACTGAGCTGGATACCGATGGCCAACCGGTAGATGAACCCCATCAACTTGTCTTCGACCTGAGCACGTGCAAGTAGATGAATGGATGCGTAAGTCAGCTGACTGCTGACACTTGACACTCCACTGCACTTGTACATGGCAGGCTGGGGCAAGTGTAGCAGGCTGCAGACAGTCTATCCAGCATGGCAAATTCTAGACTCTCTGCTCTGCCCCCCTCCTCTGCAAAAGCTCCTCAGGCTCCTGCAAGGAAAATCCCCAGAAGTGACACGAAGAAGATGCTTGGCATACCAAGCACACCTCAGCAACTAACAACTGCCAGACAAGTATCTGGCTTAGGCAGCCAAGCCAAGATCCGCCATCCCCAATATGGTCAAGATATAGATATAGATGATCTACCCTACATATGTTATAATACATATATATATATGTAATCTGCCCCATTGCACTGCTACCCCACACGCAACCGAAGCCTGCTACACCTTGTTTTTCCCTGGTTTAACCTTTTTGTCTGAAAATTGGAAGTGTGTCTGTCATACTACGGCCGCACAGCTAAGACTTGGTGGTTTTAGGGCGGAGTATAGATAGGGGTATGGGGTGTGTGGTTTTGCGAACGCATTTCCCCCGAGTCTGCTCCTCTCTTTTTCTAAAAAACCGCCTGCTACCCTAAAGTTCTTAAAGTCTTTCACAACCAACCAGCCGGCCAAGACCCGCGCCGCAAGAGATTGCAACTGAGACGTCGAACTTGAATTCCTTGAATTAACCTGGCCACAAACCCAGCGTCGTGAATTTGAAGCCCATCACAAATGAACCCACTTGGCCCACTTGGGGCCCACCACTTGCAAAACAGCAACCCAGCAAATCCTAAGCGCCAAAGCACTGCACTCCGAGGCCCAGAAAAGCCAGAAAGCCCACAAAGCCTATAACAATGGACAATAAACCTAAAACCCAAGGTGTTCAGAGCCAGCTGGAAATCGACAGTTGATAATGACAGCTATTATCGTCATCAGAAATGTATACACCTATACCGACCTATACCTTATCCGATGCTACTTCCTGTTCCCCTATCAGTACAGATTACAGCCTAGGTTCTATATTGTATTTGGGGGCCCGATACCTTGTAAAGTTTTCTAGTCTGGCTAGCGTCAGAACGCAAAGTGAATGCAAGGCCAGGGGTCGGGTCGAGGTTTGTGATATGTGAGGACTGGGATTGGGCTGCTTAGGGTTTACAGATTAGTCTTTGGAGAGTTGGGCCCAAATGGTTTAATAAGCCTTCTATGTGGGTCATTGATCATCATTATTGAACAGAATTCCTCCACTGCCTACCCACCCCCAAAAACATGAGTCTAGTGTGGGCCCCGCGCGTGGGGGCGGAGTCCTGCTCCTTGCATGATTCTGCGCCTTGGCCGATGGGCTAGTGTTCAAGCACACAGGCAACTTCAACTCCAATTTCGAAGCAACATGCCATGAAAGTTCATTGTGTACCCAGCTGCGCACCCCAGGAGACTACGCGATGAAGCAGCAGTGTTTGCAAGCCCAACGTATCAAAAACTTGGCTGGCTACGTGCCCTGAGCTGCGCGAGGAAGAGCTCGCACCGGCCCCTGCATATTGGCAGATTGGAAAATTGGGGATACACATGCTTGACCATGTGAAATCTCTGATGGGCGTTCCTACAGATTACCCAGATACGGCACAGGTCGCAATCAAAGTTCAATGTCTATGCGCGGCAGTGCAGATACAAGCAACAAAACGATGAGCACTGAAGGCTCAAGGCTTTCCATGTCTAATCCGCAAACAGAAACCACACGAACAAGAAACCCAACATCATTGGCTTGGGGTCTGGCTTGTACATCTACCCTGAGTATCTGCGACAGGCGGCTACAATAACAGCTTGGATGGATGGATGCCTGCACGAAAAAGTTCATGATCCCCATCTGCTCCGCGATCTTCAGGAGGAACTCTCGAACCTGCCGAGATCAGGAAAGACAGCTGAAGACTCAAGACGTTTTGTACAAATCCAAAGCTCAACTACATCATTTGCTCACATGACCGAACGCATAATTAGCCACAAACTATATGTCAGAATCTCTGTGTTGACTTTGTGCAATGCTGCCGGAAGCACGCCACTACCACACTGCTCAGTCACAACACCAATGTGTCGGAAAATGAAAATCTTGAAGCCGAGTCGGGGTTCGAGCCTGACTCGGCAAATCGAAAGCCAATGGTCGTCCATGTAGAGCAGGAAGTGCACAGCCTGGCGAGCGTGGGCTTGCGTTTGCTAACGTAGTAGGTTGACTGTTCAAGTTGAAAATAAGTGGTTAGATGGGCTGAAGGGTAAGAGCTCCGGGAAACTGGGGAGAAAGAACCCCGGGAAGGACTCAAGAACATCCTACCATACAAGAACAAGTTTTGGGAATGAACCCACCTAACCTAACCTAGATTGTCAAGTTTCATGAATTCCTGCCACATTGAAAGTTCACTCGCTGGGCTGCAGAGGGGAAGTTGTAATAATGTAATAGCTACGAACCACTGCGACACAGGTTATCAACACTAACCGGGCCACCAATCCTACACAACCCAACCCAACACCTTCAGCTAGGAACACATGTGCGCACATGACAAAAGACGCAACCCTTGACGATGCCCATGAAGTACTGTGGTCAAATCGTCAAATCACAGGGCCCCTCACTTCTTGTAATAACATCTGCTGCTATACAGTTGATGACGACCAGGCTTGAAGTGAAGAGTTGAAGAGTGCAGGCACAGCTCTGCATCCCGCCAAGCGGAAACCATTGCCACTTGTTATTTGGACCGACGCATGCAGGATAACCGTTACTCCCCACGCACCAATCACTGACCACGCAACCCGCAACCGATCTACTAGCATCCCCATAAATCCAAAACCTAATTGCCTAATTGCTCCACGGCTCGCCTCTCCGTAGTTCGGAAAGCGTCGGGCCATATGAAATCGGCTGGAGCGCAAAGGGGCAATTGCAAAGACTGCAAAGACTGAGACCCCATGTCTGATGCCAGGGTCGGCGACGCACTCTGCATGACGTACCCTTGTCGTCTTTGCTTTGCCCTCTCTAGTACTTGCACAATCTCTGGCGCGCACTGCTTGTGTGAAGATAGCAAGCACAAACTGCAACGAAGCGCTGGCTCCAATGGAAGCTGTCTTGGTTGAGCACTGTTACATATGAAGCAACGCAAAGAACCACCATCCGCTGCCGTCTCCGAGCTCACTGACCCCTCTGCTAAGCGAAACATGTCCAGCAAACTAAGTAGACGATCTGGCATCAGCGATTGTGCTTGGTTGACTTTCCACTTTGCCTTGACACTGCGCGCGCCTGTGTCCCTGTAGATGATGTTGGAGGCCACAGTCATGTCTGAAAAATCAATGGGCAAACGGCGATGACCAACAGGAACTATCGCTTTGACCCTCTTCTCTTCATCCAAGGTTGTTACACGACCCTTGACCCCTTCCTGTGACCATTGCACCAGCTCAACTACTCTGGAAGCTTGGTTGGCTGGCTTGAAGGAAACGATTGAAACACCATCAAAGTTACCATTTGGTCCAGCATGCTCCCTCTGCTCCAGTAGGATGCTGATGCCAGCTGAGCATTGTTCAACCCACTCTTCATAAGGGTGCACGCGTCCATGCAAACTTTGTAGGGTCTGACCAGGGGCCGCCTGGAAAAGATCATCGTCGCCTAATCTTCCTTCAGGAATGCCTTCATCTATTTGAAGAAGGCGCTGACCTGGGCAATCAGATTGGGGGCTTGTGTTTGCTGCATCCTACTGATCATGTAATTTGAAGAATGGTGGCTAGGAAGCAGAAAAACTCAAGCCCAGACCTGGATGCCCACCACCTTTTCCGAAAACCCGATGTACCCGGTTTCTCTCTCTCTCTCCCTGCATACTTGGGCCTTAGGAAATCTAACATCCAACATTAAGATAGTCAAGACGCTTGAACTTGACCCGGAGGCCCCGGGTGGGTCAACACCAGCCCTCTCTGCAACCACAGCTTCAACTACAGCCTCTACCGGATCCAGGTCAAGAGCTGCGTTCTCCGCAATGCTTTGCAAAACCGCACGTTGCTGCGAAGAATCAATGTCGGATGATTTGTTAAGGATGGCATCTAGCGCCAAGGCATGCTCATGCTGATTCATCAGTTCCTCTCCTGACTGGGCCCTCAACCTAGCCGCGGCCTCCTCCTCCAACAAACCCTCAGCAGTGTACACACTTGGGTAACAATCTGAAGCCAACCCTCTAGCAACGTGGATGTGAAAATCCTCTTCAGCACAGCCATCCTCAAATAAAGTGTCATCATCTGCCTCGCATGTCTGCCTTTGCGCCTCCATCTCAGCTTCTTCTGCTAAGAGCAGGAGGCCTTCTTCCTGGGCCGGAACGTGAGAAGCTGAAGACTTCGTCGCCCTGCTTGATGGTGGCTTTCTGCCTTCCGCTTCTGCTTCAGGAGTCGGGCTTACTTGGGCACTTGTGCACTTGTCAATGAAGGAAGCAGTCGGGGCTTCCAACTTTAACAAAGTCTTAGGCTTACCAAGGACTGCGCATGAAATGTTGCCAGTAGCTGCGTCACCAAGGGATGTTACGGCAGACAACATCAAGCAAATTGAATGCCCAGCCCGAACCGTCGCAAATTCGTCCTTGATCACATGCAACAGTGGCCTGAAGCCCTCAAGCTTTGCCCATGAAATCACACTGCGGCCTGAATCATGCTCGTACTCCGCAGGGAATACAATATGCTTGCGACGCACCGTCTCGCATGAAACCCAAAACTTGAATCTGGATTTGCTTTCGCCAGTTTCTCGAACTGCTATGCAGAAAACCAAAGGAAACATAGGGTTGATCTTGAGGCCACTGCTAACATCATCCAAGGCTTTGCGCACGTATACATTGTAGGAAGCTGCCCAAGCGTGTTGTACTGAAGTGCACTTCAAGTGTGGCTTCAACTGCCCTTGGAGCGACAAGATTTTTTGGGCTGGCAAACAATGGGGAGCAGCTTTGGAAGGTGACCATCGTGTTGGGTCACACTGGACCTCCAGTAAAGAGGGCCACCCTGACATGCATTCCTCACGTACTTTCTGCGCGACAGGGCGGAAGGTAGACCACTTGGAATGGGAACGACCAGTGCCCAGACCAGCTTCTCCTAGGAGAAATTTCAGACTGATCCGTGAGCTCTTTAATTCTGTGGTTGCAGACGGTGCTCTCTCATCAAGTAAACTCAACATTTTATTTATTCTTTCGTTCTCCCTCACGTCAGATTTCCAGAGGAAGGAAAGGCCTTTGATGAGCCAGAAGAGACGAGAAGGCAGTGTGCCTTTCAGCTTCGCGCATTCCAACTCAGAAAGGAAGCGTCGTTTGATCTTTCTTGTGTTGATCTCAAGGTCTGCATCCTTGCGCCCCAGAATCTCGCTGGCAATGTTTTTGCGAAGATCACAGTTCTCGTCCTTTGGCTTCTTCACCAAAAGAAACAACCTGTAAGGAAATTCCTTGAAAGAAGAGCACACTCTCCGATCCAGGCCACAGGCGTTGAACAACAACACTCGGGCTGCAAAATTGACAAGGAATGCTTTCTCATCTTCGGTGCATTGGTCATCATTGCACACAGATTGCCACAACTCCTGGTTACCTAGGTTGCAGCCAACTACCAGAGTATATGCGGAACTAGCAAAGCTGCTGCAAATTGCAACTTTAAATTGTCCAGTACTCAGGGCTCAAAGCTAAGCATGGTCTCGGGTCTCGGTGCCAAGCTTCATCTATGCAAGGCTTACGATTGGCGGGGGTCAAGCGGCTTGAAAACGAATGGGTACACAGGTACAGGCTTTCAAGGTTTCCAACTTCATGGTTTTGAACTTTCGGGTTTGGGGTGAGGAACCTGTGGCGGACGCAAAATGTCAGGAGGGCATATAATGTTCTTCTACAATGTTTGCACGGGTTCTCATCTTTATCAAACCAATCTTAGTATCTGGCGCAAGCTAAGCTGCCGAGAATGACATTGAACTCGGAAAAGATTTGAGCAGCGCCACCTGTGGCAAGCTGAGCCAGTGGACCACCCTGTGCAAGCATTTCCTCGTCAGATATCTGCTTTTTCAAAAAGCTGGTCAAATGAATGATGGGGCGTCGGGTGTGGTACTACATGATAAGAATTGTCTTGCCCCATAGGCGGTTCGCCACAACCGAAAGCGTCTTTGCTCGCCACCTTCCCATCTGAAGAGTGTAAGCTCGAGTCTGTTCCACGCTTAACTCATTGGGCGTTGTAGATTTATCTGGACCCTTTGCTTGCGCATGCTCCTTGTCACTGGCAGGTTTAGGTTTAGCTTTCGCTGAGGGTGGGCCACTGGGGCCACCAAATGATGCATCAACGGCTTCATCCCCTTCCTGAAGCTCACGGCTGTCAACAAACTTACCCGCAAAGACATCCCGAAGACAGAGCGCCAATGAAGAGAATCCCGCATCAATGATCCGCCTCTCAAGTTCGTGGATTCGCCCCCATCTTTGGGACACTGGTCGCGGGAACATGCACTTCACAGCCTTCTTACCAGCCTGCGCTCCAAAACGCTGGCAATACTTTTCGTACAGAGGCTTAGCTACGTCCCTTGCAGTATGGGCAAACATAGCCAAACTTGACCAGTAATGAAACTTTGGTCCATCTAGCAGATCCAAAAGACGGTCAGCTAGAAGCAAACTGCCCATGACCACCAGGTGCGGCGCGTGTTCAAGACAATCTTGATCAAGATACAGCAGATTTGGAATGTCTCGTGTCTCAGCAAGAATGCCCCTGCGAGCCTTTGCTTCATTAGAGCCTTTGTCAGTTGTGGTCATGAACACATGATCGACAAGGGACCTTAATGTTTCTCTGACGGGAAAAAGAAGCTTCAGAGGATTTCAGAGGCCTTCAGGCTTTTTCTAACTTGTATGTAGGGCATTTGTAAAACCTTTCAACAAGAAAATGAAGAAGAGAGTGCACTACAACATCCACTAAATAGTTGCCCTGGGAACTGTGCTTCCGTGCTCTGCATGCCAATCAGCTCACGCCAGCATGGACACCCAAGAGAAGCTAGGCTCCGGATAGTGATGCCAATACATCCAGGGCCACTTTCGTCTCCAACTGGAACCAGATCTGAAAGCCGCTTCAATCTGGAAAAGTGCCCCCATTGAAGGACCTGACCCTCCTCTGCTGAAACGTTAGAGATGTATGCTGAATCCAACTCAAGAGCGCAATGTTTAACACGCCCGTTAGTTGCATCTTGACGGTACGCGTGGAAACAAATGCTGAAGCCCGAATTCTGTTTGTGAAGCACCTGTTCCAGCATGACCTGGTAGAACTTCCGCGCGCTTGCTATCAAACATGCCCCAGCCTTCATCTCACAGCGAGACACTGTCTTGCCTGACACATCATCCGAAATTGTTCTGCCGAAATCCTCGCAACTGATGTTCGACAAGTTACGGCGCACCTTGCATAGCTGAGCACAAGTAAGGGGTGGTGTGCTTGCAGCTCAGGATTCCAAACTAAGATTTGTGAGGAGACTTCAGGATTCAACGCAAAGGATGGCAAACTGAAATGAACCAAGTTGCTGCTACATTTATCTGGCCAGTGGGTGTAAGCCAGCTCCAATTACGCTTCTCTTCCCAGTTCGGAGTTCGGCGGTGCAAATCGAAATCTTTACGGGCAGTCAGGGCCTGCACCTGGGTCTTATGGGAAGCATCCTGTTCGGCCAAACGAGTTTGCAGGCGCCTCGCTGTCTGTTGTAGCAACTTCTTCTCAGTACGCAACTTGGAAATGGCTGCATCCTTTGCCTTTAGCATGGCACACAAGTGGTTCACATCCACTTGAGCTCCGGCACTCTGTTGACCCGCTTGAAGTCTTGAGTACACTGCTGCTGTCAACCGTGCTTTTTTGCGACGCCCAACCAACTGATCTGAACTCTGAGGCCTCTCATTCGCTACAAGTGAGTCTTGCGGCTGGAGATCTCCCTCAGGCCCATCATTGATTGGAACCATTGGCAGGCCTTGGCCCTCCTGATTTTGAAGCCTGGCAGGATTCGAATGAAGAAAGGCATTCCATTCAGGAATGCTGACACAGAATCCCAAATCAAAAAACATCATCACGAAAATGTTTGCATTGTACTCTGGCTCTGATGGTGCATGATCGGATCCCGAAGCCCCAGCGCCTCTCAGAAACTTCTGCCCTGTTGAATTCAAGAAATCAGAACATCGTTTCCAGTCAGCTGCCTTCCCACGAGCCTGTATGACAGCCCAAATACGTGCGACACCATCACATGTCACAGCGAATACCCCAGGACTTCGTTCTGAAATAACATCATGCAGCAAGCCATGCAGGTGAGACCCTAGCGCCTGCATATTATGTAGCAAGCTTCAGACATGGGCAAAAAATGTTTACTGGCTGGTCGCTCCACCGAACGTCTGCAAACATTTGACACTGAAGTCTTCGCTGATACAGGTTCTCAGTTTAAACAGGCGCTAATTCAAGGGAGAGGAGAGTATTCGTGCAAGGCTGCGGCGGAACACTACAATCATCAAGCACATGTCGCAGCAAGAACAAAGACCTCCATCAGCCTGCAGTAATCATACTGACAGGAGAAGTGCCGCCAAATTATTTAACTTTACCACCACAAAAGCACAGCCCTCCAAATAAACTAAGGTATAACGCACCTGATTGTTTGAATCCACGCTCCTTCAATGCATTTGGGCGGGGACCTGAAAATCGGGTGGGTCCGTCAGAGAACGCACCAGCACAACGAACCCAAACACTGATAGAATGTGACGCAGTGAATGCAATGGATGCTTCATTTGACAACTGTTGTCGCAAAACAAATGCTGGCCTGCAAGAAAAACATCCATCCGAATCCATAGGGTGTGGCAAAAAGAATGGACTCTGACCTGCACTGGTATATCTAAAATGGATTACCTCTGAAGATGATTCTGGTCACCACACCCACGGTCACCGATTCAAGCGGCCTCATGGCCTAGCCAAGAACGACCCTTACGAACCAATATCCTTTTTAGGTCCGTGTGACGTACCCTGTACCATTACTACACAAACCAAAAACCATAACATTGGTTTTTTGATGCCCCTACGTACATTTTTCGGGTTTTGCATGCCCTTAGCCGTAGCCGAGGTGAAGCCAGATTTATCGCGGCGGTTCAGAGCTGTATAAAAGGCCAGCACGTCAGCCGCCGAATCCTTGCCTGCAGTGTCTATGAGCCGCTTGGAGCTGCCAGCCCTAAACCCTAAAAGGAGTGGGGTCAGGGCTTCGAGTTTACGTTTAGATTTTTAGGGTTTACGGAGGCCCCAGCAGCTCTAGCAACCCTAATTGCTATGAAAGAGCTGTAGGGCCTGGATTCTAAAGGATTCAGGGTTTAGGGTTGGGATGATACGGGTTGAGGGTGTAGGGTTGGGAGGATACGAAGAGCATTCGGGCAGTTGGGCTATTTGGAAATAATGTCTTGTAGGAAGATCAGGACCAGTTGACGAGTTTCCTTGGGTTGTAGTATGTGACTGGGGTATAAGCCAGATACCTGTTTTGTGGCAACGCCTTTAGTGTGGTTTCCCTTGATGACGAAACACTGCTCTCGGAGAAATCCCAGAAGGAACACACTTACATGCCAGTTGCAAGGCTCCAGGACACTCAAAACAAACCGATGCTAGGGGCAAGTTAAATTCAACGACTATGAAAGGCTAAAGTTGGGACCTGGCTTGCCCCAGCTTACTGGGGAAAGGCGCACCTGTGGGTTAAAGGGCCAAGCCTCCAGCAATGAGCGAGCATGACAAAGAGATTGTGCTGAGGGAGCAGCTTATTTTGGGATCCTACACTACACCTCTCCGTACTCCCCTTCCCAAAGTAGACTCCGAATGAAGCTTATTAGGGCTTCTTTCAACCAGATTGAGTGAAAAGGTGGGTGGTGGGTGTAGTATAGGATCCCTTGAGCTAATGCGTCTGTATGTTAGCTTAACACCTGTCATTATAATTAGCAGGTATTCCTACTTGAGAACAAAAAGGAATCTTCCTCAGCTTGTTTTCACCGCAGGTGACCCTGTACAGGCTTTCTTCTACCGAGGTCCCTGTCAATGACAGACTTCCCGTGCTCTAGATAAACCCCCACCACTGATCTTGAGGCTTTTGGGCTAACCCAAGTGGCACTGCCCAAGTCATATTGTGTATCACGTAGGCTGCATTCCTTACGCAAGCAAGTTCAACTGTAGTCACGACAGGACATCCCCGGAGCAAAGCTGAAATGGAACCCTGCCGTTTTCCATATGTTTTGATCTGACCTTAAACCCTACACCCTAAAGTCCATACCCAAAACGCTGAAGCCTTAAACTCTGAAGCCCTCACCCTATGCCCAAAACCCTCAACGCCATAAACCCGCATCCCAAGCTGCCCCAAACTGCCCGCAACCCTAAACCCTAAAGCACCCTTAATCTCTGGAACCTTCAACCTCTGACTCAAAAGCCCAGGATGCCCTCGGTTGCATGTCACGCAATC
Organism: Symbiodinium pilosum; assembly: GCA_905231905.1. Taxonomy (NCBI): domain Eukaryota; class Dinophyceae; order Suessiales; family Symbiodiniaceae; genus Symbiodinium; species Symbiodinium pilosum. Next base: position 104,594 of record CAJNIZ010005947.1, on the reverse strand, counting down.
GTGCCTTGCCGATGGATTTAGGGTTTAGGCTTTAGGGCTTTAGGGTCTGGGGTTTAGGGCTTCAGGGTCTGGGGTTTAGGGCTTTAGGTTCTCGGCTTTGGGGTTTGGGGCCTCGGAGATCAGGTTCTATACATATATATATATATATGCACATACATACATATGTACATTATGTGAAGGAGTGTTGGTAGACTGGTAGATCTTACAAACTCGGATGCGAACTGGGATTCGACAGGGATTCAAAAGGTTTCCAGGTTTAGGGCGTTAAGCTTAAGCTGTTTGGTTGTTTGGGGCACGTGGTACTATGCTATGGCTGCTTATGGATTACAAGCCATAAAGGCTACTGTCCTTCTGAAGCAATGGTTCATGCTCATAAAGCCTTCCATGTACCGGGTGCCATGACCGCGTCAGTCAGGTTTCAACAAAAATCCGCTGCATGTCTTGACAGAAATGTCTGCTTTGTCAACAAATCCAGATCTACGTTCCGTCAATCTATTGTGCAGAATTTCAGAAGGACGTCCCCAAAACTTGAGAAGTCATTACGGCGGCCTTTGTAGACGTAGTAGCAGTGATGCGCTGTAGGGTTACACTACTGACTAAATAGCCCTATAGAAATGAAATCGTTATGGCCTTGTAAGGATTAAATAGGGATCAGGGCTAATAAAAATTAAGGTGTGTGTTCAAAACTACCCCTGTAAACCTTAGCGTCAAGCCCCGGTACGGAAACAGCCCCTTGACCGACTGAAAGTCAACCTTAAGAACTTCACAAGTATCCGTGAGCTGTCAGCACAACCCAAAACCCCAAACCCTAAACCCTCAAACCTACAACCCTAAACCCTAAAAGTTCAACCCTAAACCCCAAACTAGAAACCCTAAACCCTGAACTCCAAACCCTAAAGGGCTCCTAGGATCCCTTAAACAACCCCTACTGCCAGCCCAGCTGCAGCAGCAATCTCCTAAGCCGCTTCAACAAATTCGTTGTTGTTGGTTAGCGGCTCATTAGAATGTTATATAGGGAGTATATGGGGATTATCTAGGGATACGCTGGGGTTATATGGGGATATATGTAAGGATTATCTAGGATATGCTGGGGTTGTAGAGGGATTATGTAGGGGTTATATAGGACAGTTGGGGGTCCAGGGTATTCGCCAAGCAGGTGTCCCGCCTCAAGACCACGGAGTTGGAGGAGACACCCTAAGAAAGGCAACCTTGAAACACATGTCGCTGCTATTGATCTTATATGTCAGATTCAGGGGGTGATGTGTAAGGGCTTTTATGCGCATCCACCCCCCACTCCCCTGTAAGCGCCAGTGAGTAAATAGTCTCTTGAATTCTGCACTGTCAACTGCGAACCGACTAGAGGGCCAAACCCCAGACCGTAAGCAGGCACTTACATGTTTCAAGCATCTAAGAGCCTAATAACCCTAAATCCCCATTCCATTAGCTTGAAGTTTTGAGGAATCAGACCTCAGACCCGGAGCCGCCTAATGGGGAATCAAATGGAAAAGACCGTGGGAACGTAATACGGTGACCAGAATTATATCGGGATTTGTAGGGTTTCGCGGTTTTAGGGTTAAGGGCTTACAAGCTGCTGCCCGTGTCAGGTCGGGCATTGATTTTTACTTTGAAGTTCAGTGGAGCCCACGGTACTAAGCAGGTCGATACAGGGGATTACTGGTCATTAACGATTCATAGGTGTTATAGGTACACTTGCCAAGTCCCCCGAATCCTCCATGTAGGGTTCAATGTTAGCTTGGGCCTCGCAAGTCTTGCTGTTTAGGCATGATCAGCACTCAGCATGGAGGCTTCAGGGTACCAAGGCCCTCAACACGAAGCAAAACCTAGACTTCAAAGGCCAAAGCCTAAATCCCTTCAGTTTGTATACAATCTGTGCCAGCTTGAGTCTTCCCTAGGGTTTCGGACTTAGGCCTAGGGCCCTTGCATGCCCAAACACCGACACCCTAAAACCTTTTCGCCCCTGAACTTGAGGGGTGGTAATGGTGTAATATATTGGGGTTTTATTGGGATAATGGAAAAGAAAATGGAAACTACTATACTGGGGTTATATAGGGGATAGGGTTCAGGGTGCTAAGACCCAACATTCTTTCTAGCCTTCCTTTTCTTTGGGGGGCTTCATCACAATGGCAAAAATGTCAGCATGGAGTTAACACCTCGACAACAGCGGTCAGGGTGAATGGCCAGCTGAATAAGGCTGGCTCGGGAGGCTTGTGTTTTCTTTACTGTAGAGTTTCGACCCGCAAGCCTGTTACTATTTCGACCCTGGTATGCGCCGAGATGCGCCTCCTATTACTTACTGAAAAATGAGATCCTGAAATAGGGATCCCTCAAATCGGACCCTTACGGACCTGAATGTAGGTACAAACCCACACTTAATCGGTCTGCTTGCAACTGCGCGGCCTTGTCTTCCATATGCCCTGGCGCGCGGTCACCCCCAAAACCATGCAAACCCCTGAAGGCTGACTGCATCCTGCTCCTCATTCTTCTTACATGTAGGGATTAAATTATATGAAAATTATATGGGATAATGGAAAAGAAAATGGGAACTACTACCTTATTATAGGGTATATATTAGGGAGTAGTGGGGATAAGGGAATACAGTAGGGGGGGTGTTATGAAAGGACTATATTCCCTTACTCCCTCCTACTCGCCAGTAAGTCTTCCGCTAAACCTAAGACTATCAACCCTAAAGCCCTAAACCCTAGAATTTACGGTTTAGGGTTTAGGGCCAAAACTGTATTGTTTTCAATTCCCAGGGATTTCAGGGTTTAGGAGGGCATCATCTACTGCTGCTACTGCCACCGCTATTGCTACTGCTACTGCTACTGCTAGTATCACCACCACTACTGACTAGCCCTACCCAGGGTGTAAGTGAATATGATCCCTACATAATTCCTATATAACTCCTATATAATCGATTCCCTTATTCCCTACTAACAACCTACTGCGACTACCTGCATTTCAACTATCCCAACTCTGGATTCCTCCTGAGCAACTTCAGAGTTACCATATTATGGAAAATAATCATGCGGTTTCCTGATACTGGTCACTGAATGTACCCCAAAACCCTTAAACTGTTAATCCTAAGCCACTAGACCCTAAATCCTGAACCCTAAGCTGCTTAGCAACAACCCAGAAGTTTAGACCTTTTGTTGGATGCCTGAGCCACTTGTCCTCAAGCAGGACCTGGCCGAAGCTCTTGTAAGGGCCAAAATACTTCGAGTAAGATTTAGGGCTTAGGGTTTAGTAGGTTGGGTCCTGCCCCCACCCATTGCAAGTCTGTAATAGGGATTCTATTACGGGCTCTATATAGTTTTCGCATATATACATATATCTTTTAGTCCAACTGTTTCTGCGTGGGGGCAGGGTTTTTAGAGGGAAACTACACGCTAGCATCACATCAATCAAGGCGACAACGGAAAACATGAGAATCATGAGGGGATTCGATATGAATGAGGGCAGGTGCCTGCGGATGTTGTGAGTCCTCAAACCTTTAGCGATACACGGGAATTACAAGAGAGTTTCAGAGCCTAATTTCAGGGGTACAGGATCTTCAAAACTGAATCTCGAATAAGCGCCCAATGAATTTTTGTCAAGCCGATGTCGCCCTTGTGGGGCGCACTGAACAAAAACGAGCCCCAAAAAAGCCTGACTCCAACCAAATACGATAAGTCCCTGCAGACTCCTACCAGCGCTGTATGGACTACTTGGAGGGTCAATGGGGACGTAGTATGTAGGTTACTGGGGGTAACTGGAGTTATCATCTGAGCTGTAATCTAAACTCCGAGCATCCCCCTGAATAACCCCTATAGTAGTCCCCTATATACTCCAATCCCTTGTGTGACGCCAGTAGAGTGTCATGT
>CAJNIZ010005947.1:45147-87402 GCA_905231905.1 Symbiodinium pilosum | reverse complement strand
GGTTTAGGGTTTAGGGTGAATTTCTGGCTTAGAGCCCTAAAATTCAGACCTGGGGGTTTGTACATATACCCACGAAACCTCCTTGCCGCTCCAAGTGGCCTTAGTTAAGTAGAAGTCTAAACCAAGTTTGATTTAACGTAGAGCTTCCGCACGTGCACTTCAACAGCTCCCATCGCATGCCTCCAGTTTAGAGAACTTACCTTATCCTTTGTGCTCTTCCGGGAAAAGAATGGGCTGGAAGATACTCTCAGCATCTGGAAATCCTCGCCAACCCCTTCTGAACCTGGACTGAGGCGCAAAACCCTAAGCCGACAACCCTGTCCACTACCCTATCGATGCTATGCCGGCCTGACAGCATTTGCCAGGCATACTTCGCGATCATGTCCTTTGGCTTTTGGCTTAAAATCTCCCCAAACTAGCATGGAACCTTCTATAGCCCTGGGCGGTCTTCGTAGGACCCAGTTGGAGGCTTTATATTAACTTCGGGAGTTTGGGATGCCCCCCAACAATGGGATTTGATTCCTTCTGGTTCCGGTTCTACATCAGGAGTTCACAAGGCTTCTTAAAGTCTAGGGGCCCCAAAAATGTGCCTGCAGATTGACTTGGCCACCAAAACCCTACTGCGAACCACCGGAACCCATACTACACCCCCTTACTTCCCCTCTGCCAGCCTAAACAAACCCTGGCCGTGCCTTGTTTAGATTCAATTTTCGAGGAGGGGGAGTGAGGGGAGCATGGAATCCCAGAATTTGGAGCTACTCCAAGGGTGCCCCTAGACCCTTAACCCCTAAACCCTAAACCCCAAACCCCCTAACCCAAACCCATGAACCTTGGACACGTAAACCCTAAACCCTTAAACCCTACACCCCTAAACCCTAAACCCTAAACCCAATCTCCACCTGAATTTTCAGATTTTTTCAGGGTTCGGGCGAGCCCTTGGCCGCCCCCCTTCAAAAAGGACAGGGGTTTGGGGGTTTAGGGTTTAGGTGTTTAGGATTTAGTCTGCGCAGGGTCCCTTTTTGGGGGGGTTCCATGTCAGCTTGGAGTGGTTTTCAGTGAGCAAGAAAGTATCCAGGCTGAAGGTCAAGTAAGGCTACCCCACTGGCAATACTGGTAACCTTTCTGCAACGGCTTTGTGTTGAACCCTAAACCCTGAGCCCCTAAACGCGGTTGAACCTCTGCAGAAGCTGTGTACTGAGCACTGAGCACTCGGTTTAGGGCTTGGGGTCACGAATCTCAAGCCATGTCCCGGCAACAGCATATCTCGCAAGAAGCCATATTTCTTACCGGAAAGACACATGCTGTAGACATCTTTCCAAGGAAAGAAAGGCAACGATGACGTGGGAAGAGCATTAATCTCTATCAGAACAAGTGTCTCACCATGAGTCAATCTTTAGTCATCTAAAGCGCTTTTTCCACAGAAACAACCTGTGGCAGAAGGCTCCACTTCCTGTTGCCCTACAAGCGGTAAGCCGCGAAGCCAAGCACCTTACAAGAAACGAAGCCTGGCGAGTAAATGGATCCCTCTAACACCCCTGAAAATGCTAGATAGTAGTTGCCAAAAATTCCGTTATCCCTATATAACATCTCATTCCTAAAGCCTAAATAGTAGTTGTCATTTTCTCCTCCATAATCCGCAGATAACCTCTAATTCCTAAACCCTGGACCCTAGAAAGTCGTTTCCATTTTCTTTTTCCACTATCCCTATATTACATGCCTAATCCCTGTGTAACCCCTATATCCCTAGGCAAGTCCCTCGAATTTTAACCCAGTCCTTCATTCCCTAGTAAACGCCAGGGAGTTTAGGGTTTAGTGTTTAGGGTCTTTAAACAATCTCCATTCAAATTCCTGAAGCCAGCATAGGTGCATCAGAGGGGTAAACCCTAAACCCCAAACCCTTAACCTTAAACCCTAAAACCCTGCTTTAAACCATTATTTACTATTGTTTGAACCACTCTGCTGGTACGATACAACTGCTGACCTATGAACCCCCTCTCCCTCATATTTTGACCTCCCTACCCTCCTAAGAATAAATGTCTCCCCACACCATATGAGGCACTATATTGGGGGGATTTGTCGGTAGAGCGGTGGGGATGTTTTATTATTGGCCCTAAACATCAACGTTTCCGTTCCAACATACCCACAAAAAAAGGGGATAATCTCCACTGCCTAACCCTAATTAAACCCGGACGATAAACCCTGAATTACATTAGGCCAGTTGCCGCGGGAAGCCCAACGGTCCATATGCCCATCCTCGGTCAGGGCTCTTATCTACTACTGTAGCCCCCCCCCAAGCAAAATGACAAGGGCCTTAAACTCGGTTTAGGGTTTAGGGCTTTAAGTTTGCGGTCTGCTAATATCCTTCCTTGTGCAGGCTGGGGACTTCCGGGTCTCCGAGTTTAGGGCTTCAGTTATCAAAAGGCACACAGTGGATACGGGCAGCGAAGGCGATGCAATACGTGCGCGGAGCACTCCAAGAGTCTAGGGTCGAATGTTTACCTCCCACCATCAAACGGAATCTCAAGTTCAGGGTGTACGGTAAAAGGCTCTCAGTGACCACAAGCCCTGTAGTAAGGATCCGATTATAAACGCATGATAGTCAAGAGGGTCCTAATTTTGGGGGTTGGGCCGGGTTGGGGTTACCCAACTCCTCTCATTTTGAAATCTTGTGTCCCACCAAAATACATCAGGTCTCTTAAAGCCAAGAAGAGGGGTAGGGCATGTTGATTTTAGCACGCCCTACATAATCCACAGACAAACACTGCGTAACCCTACACCATCCCCATATCGGCCCTATATAACCCACATATAAGGACCCCCTTTATCGATCAAGCCTCGAGTTCCGGGGCCTAGGCTTTTGGTTGCAATGCGTAACGCTGCCTAAACTTGCCACCGAGCGGCGCCGCATCCTTCTCCAGACCCCTTGTCTGCAGAAATTCGGAGAGGCTGCCTCCTGCAGGGCGAGTTCATGTGCAGCTCATTTTGTAAGATTTGCCTCAGTCAAGCACTTGACCCATCATGGACCCCGGATTGCAGCATCCCTGAGGCGGGAACCGCTGAACATCCATGTTTGGGGGAGGGTAGGACGCATGACAACCTGCAGCACAGTTCAACTGCTATCTAGACTTATGGCCATGTTAAATTCTAGAGTCCGGACGGCCAAGCAATGAGGAATGCATTTCCCTAGCCACCCCCTACACATCTTTAACCCCTCACTCCCCTAGTACGGAGTATTCCCCCACTACACACAAACATTTATGTTTATAAATATATATATATATACATTTACATATATATATATATGTACCTGTACGGAAATGATTCAAACTGCCCTGCATGGTCTGGACTGGATGCTGGCCTTGGCAAACCTCCATAACCTCAGTCTGTGTGATTGGGAACTATATAGGGGGCTGATAGGGGATATCAAAGGTTTGGGATTTTGGGGATTAAGGTTTGGGCATTCGGGGTATTACCTCAGCAATGGAGAATCAAACGGAAAAGAACAGGGAATATGAAGTGGAAAGTGGCAATTCTGGGGGCTTCTACCAACTAGAGTCCCCCTTAAGTAGATAGAATATAGCTTTGGATATACTATAACAAGATCCCCATACATCCCATATTCTATCTACTTGAGGGGGACTGTAGGTAAGGTTTAGGTCAAGCCAAGTCATGAGTAAAAGGCCATTTACCTCAAGAAAGTCCCTGACCCATCTCCACGTGGAGGGTCAGACGGATTGAGTCGGTTTGGGCTTTAGGCTCTCGGAAGTATACCTACTTAGTCCACTGACTCACCCTTCAAGCAAATGCCCTAAACTCCAATTTACATGACGGGGCTTAGGGTGTAGAGCTTGGGGTTGTTGAGAACTTCTCATGGCGTTGGCCTAGCAATCTCCTCCCCGAATAATACATCCACGCCCTTCTAATAATATCTCTCCTCCCATTATATACACAGAAAAATATGTATATATATATATATATCAATGTACGTAATATGATGGTGATATGTTGGGTGAATCATGTTTCGGGGGCGGTGGGGGGTGAGGGTGGTTGCTACTAAGGGAGGGGATTAGAAGGCATCTCGATGTCATCCCGTGCTTCCTCGCACGCCACTGCAAGCTTCTAAACAGGGGGTTTATAGAGCTTAGACTATGAAAGTTTGACTACCCACTTGGGAAAAAGTGCGCCTGCCCGCCCTAAAGCCGAGTTGTATAATGATTTGTTGCAACGTATCACTATTTCTTCGTATAAAATACTATAACCAAAAGGAGGACTTAATCAGTGTCTACCTTGGGGACTGAAGTACCATTGGTTGGCTTCTCAAACCTAGGCCCTAAATAGTAGCTTCCAATTTTTTCCGGTACCACTATATACTCTCTATAGAACCCCATATCATATGTAGCCCCCGAACCCTAAACCTGTAACCCCTGTGTAAACCCCTGAAAGTACCCTGAACCCTAAACCCTTGGGCTTGGCAAGGTGACTCCTTCCCGCGCATAATGCTCAGGTTTCCAAAGGTTAGGGTTTGGCGAGAATGTCTTCATAAGGGCTTGTAGGGAGTTGTATAGGGTCATTATCTATATGTTTAACGCTTTACGCCAATAATGGAAATTCAAATGGAAAATGGAATGGGAAATCGCATGAGAACTGGGATGGTACCATGCTTCATCAGGTTGGAAGCTTCCAAATGTTTCCAAAGCTAGGGCCCCCTTCATTTTAGGGGTCCTTAGCGCAGGGACTCGCAGAAGGACTAGGAGATGTTGCGATCTACTTCGGGGCCCTACTTATGGAAACTCCCAGATTCTTGCAGTGCCCACACTGGGAGTACCAGAATGTAATAATTCCATATTCCCCTTAGCGGTCTGAAGAGGTAAAGGGTCAGTGCTGTAACGTGATCATACCTGTAATCCCCCTACATAGACAAATACTACCATTATTATGCAGTCTAAAGAAGTCCCAGAGGCTACGCTAGAAGAAACGCTAGAAATAATTCCTAGGAAACAGGAGTAGCTGTCTGAGTCATGAGCATCAGTGCGAAAAGAAATGCTTTCAGGACATGTAGATGTAGCTGATGCGGCCATCTACTCACTGGATCCTGTACTACCCGCACCCCACGCACCCAGCCTAAGAGTAGGACTACATGAGCTTTAGTTTTAACTTCCTCGTAGCCCCTTCAATGACCCCTATAAATAGTCCTCTATATAATCCCCTATAACCCCCCTTTAAGGAATTCTCTTAGTTAAGGCTAGCTGGAGCTGCACAGGCAATCCCGATCATTGCAGCCATCATGTACTCACCCCCATGACTTTAGCATAACCCTTAGGTGAATACCGCCAAAAGGAACCATTGATCTTGAGAACCCCCTCACCGCTCCAAAGTAACCTGGAATCCCGAAACGAGGCCCAAAGACTACTGTCCTTTTCTAGGTGGCTTATGTTCGTAATCGACGTTGGTTTGGGAGGGTGTGTCTTGTTGCGAATCAGCGGCTAGGTAGAAGTTTGATTCGTCACGGTACGTTGCGAACAGCCGGATGATGTTTGGGTGGGCCAAGCGCTTGGTGTTGTCCCTTGGCTGTGCAAGCGTTCTTTAAGGCTTCGGACTTGAAGTTAAGGGCTTATACTGCCGGATTTAGGGTGGAAACAGAAGGGTAACACAAGTTGAGTAATAGTCGATAGTCAACTTGGAATGAAATTCCATCTGACTCGAGCGGCTGAGGGTTAGGCGTTCTGGCTATATTCCACAGGTTCACTAGTCCCGGAGCTTGACACGATGCCATTTTCGGCATGTTTTCTACAAAGCGGGGTCATCATAGCTTGCTCCTGGCCATACAGAAACATCTTAATCCTCGACCTGAAGGCCTAGGGCCTAATGTCATCAAACCCCTGCAGCTGAAAAGACTCAACATAATCTTGTATCCCACTTCGCCTCATAGCACTTGTGCTGCAGCGTGCTGCAGCCAGAGCCCTGGCAAGCTTCACTAAACTTGAAGTCATGGCAGCACCTCCATGAAATCCTGTCAATTGCGTTGTTGTAACATATTGGTCATTTTCCTAACTCCCTCATTGGCACGTTACCGGACGGATTCGAAACTGGGATCCGTCTTGCATACCCCTAACCAAAACTTCCTTATCACAAGGACATCCAAAAATGACCCCTAAGTTCTAGAAACCCCAACGAAGAGCAATAAATTCGAGAACTCCCACATGGGTTGTCCTCAAAATTATGGGCCCCTGTTAGTTATAGGTTATATTACGGCACCCTATATTGGGCCCCTAATTGTGGGAACTACCCACATGCAAGTTAAGGCTCACTTCGGATGTGAAGATGTCCTCGCGCTTCAGCCGCGACCGAGGAATCACCTTGACCTTCGGCGAAGCCCAGAAAGAACTGGGTTGCTGCTGAGGAGCTTAAATTAAGTTGCCAAGGGTGTGTATATGTATGTGTATGTGTATATATATATATAGAGTGAATGATAAGGTTTAGGGTTTAGGGACTTGAATTGTATAAGTTATCTTCCAGTATGACAGCGTGTGGCAGAGCCAGAGATTCCCAAAAACATGCTACTGACTGTTCCTGTGAGCTGCAACTGCTGAACCCTAAGCCCAAGAACCCTAAACCCTCAAACTTGAATGCTAAAACTCACACCCTAAACCCTAAAACTCCGAACTTCAAAATTCTAAGCCTAAACAAAAGGAGCCCCCAACACCCTGGCATACAACTACCTAACGGTTAAGGTTTAGGGTTTAGGGTTTAGGGCGTTACCCAGACTCCCTCAAATGGAACCCTCCAAAATAACTCCATTACTACATTGTAGAAACCAAGTCAAATGGAACCCTCCAAAATAACTCCATTACTACATTGGAGAAACCAAGGGATTATTGGGAGGTTCCCCTAAACCTTCAACCCTAAACTGCGTTCAGGCTCCATGCTGTGCGCCCTGAGTTAATGAAGGATGGGGCATGGATCCTTTTTGGGGAAATGTAAATAAAATTGACAAGGAAACTGAAACTAATATATTACATATTATCAAGGGCTGGATTTCTGTAGGGTGGTTAGTAGGGAACGTGAGTTTCCCATGGTAGTCTGTATATACTCTCCTACACGGGTCCCTATGACCCCTTCCCCACTCCCTTTTCAGCACCAAAGAAACTAGCTCTGAAACAGAATTCATGTACCCAAGGTTTGAAGTTCAGGGTTCAGGATTTAGGGTTTACGGATTAGGGTTTGAGGTTTAGAGTTTAGGACTACTGTACTGTTGATGGAGGAGAACCTACAGGACTTAGGGCCCCGAAGGGTTTTGGCTTCAGGATTTTCGGTTTACGGTTCAGGCCAGTAATTCCTAGGACCTCGGATTTACAGGGGGCGGATGGGTAAAAACTAAGGGGGGTTCCGTACCTAGGCGGTCCAGTAGAAACCCCATATTAGGTTATAGTCCTTGCTATGCTATAAAGACTCCCAAAAGGAACCAGCAGCTTCGGAAACGCCATTTCTTCCAACAGAATGCTCCCTCTCCCTTACCCATCACATGGTCAACCCTATACCCTACACCCTGAAACCTGAATCATTAATCTCGCTGCCTGAACGAGGGTCCTAGACCCAACGCCGTCAACCGTTTAGGGGTTTCGGGTTTAGGGCAGAATGAACATAGGGACTGCTGTAGGGGATTCTACCTATGTACTCTATGTGCTGTGGAACCCTTCCAAACCGTTTTAGCTGCTTGTTAAGTGGCATATCCCTGACAAAAAATGCTGGAATCCACTCCTCCACTCCCCCTTAAGCACCCGCAAGTAAACCCTAAACCCTAAAACCTAAACCCATATGCCTGAGCCCAAGAGAAGACCCAAAGCCAGACGGATGGGAGGGCAAACCTTCAGCCATTAACCAAACCCGAAACGCGGAACCCGGAAGACAAACCTTGCTTCAAGCTCAGACTCTACCACCTACCTGGGGATCCTAGTAGACTATCGTCATGATACACTGTTGTACGCATGTACTATACAATCCTAAACCCTCCTTTTCAATCCTCAGGTGATCCAGTGAGCAGACTCCTGGCTAGAGGCACCCCTGATAACCTGGAGGGGACATGTGGTTTAGGGTTTTAGGGTTTGAGGGTTTTAGGGTTCTAGGGTTTTAGGGTTTGTCCTATCACCCCTCGGAATGAAGCCCCCCAACAAGCACAAACCCTCGAAACCTAATTAAAGCTCTAAACTCGAAATCTAAACTCAAAGACCCCTACGCCACCACTTGGAGGGTCAGGGGGAACTCTGAAATATAAGCTCGATAAGCCATGTAATGTAAAGCCCCATTTGTCCATCCTACTTCCTCTGCCCCCCTTGTTTGCATCCCCTGTCCCCCTACACCCCAAACAATCTGACAGTCTGCACTTTTCCGTTACTAACCTACTACCCTAAACCTTCAAAACCTAAACCCTAAACTCCCTGACACCCCCCAAACCCTAAACCCTAAACCGCGTGGTTTTTGGCCGTGGCGCTGCTACTCTGGAGTCGTCCCGCTTACCTCGGCCGGCGGCTCCCAACCCCCGGAGCCTAATTTGGCCACATCCGGTTTAGGTTTAGGGCCAGAAATCGTCATATGAGCTATACTCTAAACTCCTTAAAAGGGATTATATACGGATTATATACGGGATTATATAGGGGATTATATAGGGGGGTTATGGGATGTTACGTGGTTTAGGGCTTCATGGAGATATTGAGAGTTAAAGGTTTGGGGTTTAATGGAGATATTGAGAGTCAAGGGTTTCGGTTTTAGGTCCCCTCCCCATAAGGATGAACCCCCCTACCCCCATCACAGTCAATGACTCATAGTACCAGGGCACTATGTTGGGGATATTCATTATTGGGGACTGAGACTTCGAGCACCATCTGACAAACCCAAATATAGGGTATAGGATTTAGGTTAAACCCTAAACCGAAAGTTGGGACTTTTCAACACATTCTCTGGACAAGCCCTACGCCTGACCCCCGAAATTTTTGTGGATGCCCTTGGGTTTTTATCTAGGGGAAGGGCATAGGTAAATGTACTTGAATCCCAGAAAGAATACCATAGCAGCGACACTAGGAGTTATTTTGACTTCGGGGAACGGATGTGATGAATCTAGTTGGCACTACTAACCTCAACCCTAAACCTTAAGCCCTAGACCATGCAACTCCAGTCAAAAGATCTGTACTTGCCGCGCCCTACTTCCGAATGTTAAGCCTGCAGAATGGCAGTTTCCCAATTTCTTTCCCATTCTCTATACAGCCCGTATAGAACTCTAAATTGCCCCCATGCAAACCCTATTAAATACAAAGGCCGAGATGCCCATACCAACGAAAACGCTGCCAAACCTGCCGAAAGCTGCGTCAGGGTTCTGCAATCTGAGCTCCAGGTTCAGCAGCTGGAGTTTACCCCGCTGATCTATACGGGTACTTGCATGGCGCGCTTTTTCATAATCACTTGCCCGTAATCATAATCACACCCAACCCCTAGTTATGAAATTTCCTCAATACTGAGTTGTACTACATTGAGGGCATTACCAGTCGGGTGGGCGCCGTCTGGAGGGAATTGCTGACCTTTTGGATGGAAAGTCTCAGGCGTCGACTTCATGCTCTAAACCCTCAACCCTGAAACCCTGTCTAGGGTTTAGGGTTTAGTGGGCATCAGGGCTGGCTTGGAGGCTTAGGGAGACTTAGTAGGCACACTTGTATCACGCCTGGGAGCCATACAATAACCCTCTTAGTCCCCATTGCTAACCTACCTACTGAATCCTCCTGACCTTCCAAGTGTGGCAATCTTCCTTGCTGACCCTCAGAGTGTGGCATCAACCTGGTTCTCCGAGTTTAATACATGGATCTACAGCGTGCAAAGAAGTGCAAACAAGTGAAGGATTTAGGGGTCTAGGGTTTCATGGGAATGGCTTGAAGACTTCAAGCTCCTCCATTGAAAGAACACGCGGTCGAAAACTAATGTAGAACCCTTTCAGGACCTGTTTTAGGCGCCTGCTTTTTTCTGAAGCCCATGTACATGGGCTTCCACGTTTGCTGGGGTGACCGTAACCCCTCATTATCCCTTTGCAATCCCTCCAACTTGCAACCTTACATCCCAAACCAAAGGGCAAGTGCCTTTCATCCCTAAATCTTGGGTACTGCCCACCCTGAAACAGTCTATGCTAAGGGATCACATCCAGGGCTATATGTATATGTAACTATACTTTAATTTATTATCCAACTGTTACCGAGTGGGGGCAGTACCCAACAAACCTATAAACCCTAAATCCTGCAGGGTGTCGTGTGGCAATCTGGACGGGCTTCTAGCCATGTGCTGGCCCATACTGGAGGTTCAGGATACTCATAAACCAATTGTGAAGGTGAGTGCCGGCGGGCATAGCGTCTGTATAGGTGTATATAGGGCTTCAGGTGTAGGCGTATTTTTGGGAGTTCGGGGATTAACCAGATTACAAGTACAGACATAAGTATCTTATAGTTGCAACCCATAAGGGGTTTAGAGTCTAGGGCTCAGGGTTCAGGGCACTTGAAGAGACCCATTCACAAATGGCAAATTACGACGGCTCCTCTGCGGACCTTGTCTCCAAGGCCCAAAAACGCTTGGGCAAGGAATATGCTTGGGATGAACAGGATTGACTCAAGATGTGGGCGTCCCAAACAGCGGACCACACGGTTTTCGGTTTAGATTCTGGGGAAGGAATTTTGGATTCTATATGAGCTAGTCTAAACTCCCAATATCCCTGTTAATACTCCCAGTATCCCAGTTAATAAGCCCTATCATACTCCCCTAGACAGTCCCATATCACCCCCTTCAAGGAGATTAGACTACAGCTCATATCTTTTCCCAGGGCCCAGGCCCCCCATGACCCAACTCATCCGCCAGCTCATAGTCGGCCCCCAGACCCCCTGTCAAGTGTTGGACCTTGGGCTTCGAACTTTCGAGGCTGAGGGTTTTCCCCAAAATAAGGGGTACCTTGAAAGGGATTATATAGGGTTATATAGGGTTTAGGTTTGGGGGTTTCCCAAAATTAGGGGTTTTGGGGGTCCCCAAAATGAGGGTTATAATGTTTTGGGATCTTATTGGGGTCTCCTTATTTAGAGGTACTACTAACTGAATTCTAGGGCTGCCTTCAAAGGAGCGACAGGGGCTTGCTAATGGCTTAACTACAACTTCAACTGTTTTAGGCAACTTGGCTTGCCAGGTGAGCTATAGTCTAAACTTCTCGCATCCCCCTTTACAACCCCTATAGTCTAGGCTTACGTAGGGTTTATAGGGTAAATATGGGGCTTATACACGGAGAATGGAAAAGAAAATGGAAACCATTATAATGGGGTCATATAGAGATAATGGAAAATGGAAACTACTATAATGGGGTTATGTAGGATCTAGGGTGTACTTCTCACATATTGGGTAGTCAGTACACAAACCTACGAAGAGGCGGCGCCTTTCCCGCTACACTTTCATTGCGAAAGCCCAACAAGAGCAGCGCCCATCTGCTCAAACAGTAAGCTTCGCATAGGAGTCAGGAAGCCTAGAGAATTTGCTGCTGCAGAATTTCCCCCAAAACAGCTTCAACACATGCCTGAGAATCTCCATAAACCCCTAAACTTAAACCCTGGTATGGTGGGCGGGAGGGTAGAAGGGGGACCCATGAAATAAGGCTTGACAAATCCTCAGCAATTCAAATCCACGACCTCGCAGATTTTCAGGGAGCCTAATACCCCTGAATTAAGCAAGATACCTTTAAGCATAGTAGGAACCGGGGGTTAAACCAATCCTAGTATGGTTTAAGGAATAGTTCTTAATTCGCGGGTCTTCGGGCCCCTGGGTTTTCATAGGCCACATGAAACAATGTCACAAGATGTCACAAGGGAATGCCCAATCTCCTTTACTTTTCGTGTGCGTAAGGTGGCTCTGGCCCCACCTCTCCCAGCGATAAACAAAGTGTGGTCATGATGTTGGGTCGATCCCACACCAGTAATGGGTACTACAAAGTACTATTGTAGGTATACTATGGCCCTACTGATTCCCGATTTAGGGGCTAGTACTGTCGGGGGGATTGACCTAATCATTGTGCTAGTTGTTCTTGGAAGGATACCGGCCCCTAAGCCCTAAACACTCACAACAGCAAGAACCAACTTGCTGCTGGAAGAGTAGCTGAAGAGCCTCGACGGAGCGAGAGCGGTACCTGCTACCATTGATAAGAGGATTAGATTGCCCCAACCCTTTAAATGAGGACATGTTTATAATCGTATGATACTTAGAGTGCTTAGTATAGGGGCTGGGGCAGCTAAAGCCCACTTATTAACCAAGCGCACCTTCTTTGTCTCCTGGTTTCCCTTGGAGCATACAGTCGTGAAGGTTCAGGATTTGGAGACACGGGCAAGTTTAGGGTGAAACAGGTGCCAAAAGTCCACCAGCAAAGACTAACTGAGATCCGGGTTGGCAGGATCTGCTGCCTTTCAGCCTGTAGTTACCAAGCCCTAAGCACGAGGTAGTAAAAATGAACAGTGGGAGCCTCTTCATCGGGGCTTCTGCTGTGGTGTATGACTATGATGCCGCATAGCCCTAGCCTCGTCAGCTTATCGTAGTGCACCCTCATCAACCTACTTACTACCTGCCTTTAACCTTCCAAGTGCCCCTATAATATGCGTATCCCCATTTCCCCTGTACATTCCTATATCTCTTGATTACCCCGTATATGTCCGCTATACAACACTATATACCCCTGTATATCCCTAAATATCCCTACATAAACACACTGGGGCTCCATTGCAGTCCTACTCAGTCTCGACACGCCTCGAGCTTCTCCAGGTCATGTTTCGTCCTTGGAAAGGGTAAGCTATGTTATAGTCCCCTTTAAGTAGATAGAATATGGCTTTGGGTATGTTATAGTAAGATCCCCATATACCACATATTCTATCTACTTAAGGGGGACTATAATAGTAGGGTTTAGTGTTGAAGGTATGGACCTAAACACAGTACATATCAAGGTTTAAGGCTCAAGACGGCACAAATAACATCCTTGGAGGGTCCTACGGCTTAGTGGCTGAATGTTGTGGCTTATAAAGGCTGCAAGTCTCTCTCCCAGATCCTCCAAATACATATTGCAAGTTCAAGCGCATGGGAGTGTTGAGGGACGCCTGCGGTATAGTTTAGGAGGACCCCCCACCCTGTAATAGTGGTATAATTGGAATATAAGAGGACCCCAATATATTCCTTATTATCCCATATAGTCACTATTACTGGGTGGGGGGTCCACCTAAGGTATAGCATGCTAACTTCTTGCTTGGAGATGCCTAGGCCTTAACCACGTTCTTTGGGAAAGGAATGCTGCGGCCCTGCCAACTCATGGGCTAAGGAGTGATTGTTTTGATAGGAAACATTCTGGGTGATACCTTGCAGGCCCAAAACTAGTTTAGGTCTCTGCATGAAGCCGTAAGGGAAATTCACCCTAACCCTGAACCCTAACCCCCGCCGTCTAGCAATGAAGCTCCGCACCTCCAGAACAACGAGTATTCCCCCTGGATGCAATGGTACTTTGTTGGGCGCATTTATTATTAGCAGACGGGGTGGGGTGGGGCAGGTGCGGCTGAGATTCGCAGTGGAACGGAGGGACTTCAAAGACTTCGATGAATTCACCGAGAATATGCCATCGTCGGGCCTGCAACGGAATGGAAGCTTCAACGCTCGCACAGCCAAAGCAGAAATTCAACCCTAAACCCTAAGGTAACTTCGACACAGATTGGGTCATTCCCCCTCACAGCACATGTCCCGCAAGGCCACGGGACAACAATAAATGCTCATGAAAGACACGGCCATCCCGAGGGGCGGGTATAACTCCTTTTTTTGGTACTGCCCCCACTCAGTAACAGTTGGAGAGTAAGTATAATATGCTTATATATAACCCCTGACATTAGCCCCAATATAGACTGTTCCTGGGCGAGGGCATGGCCAAGCTCCTATTAAATTTTGTGGCAACTGTTATTTCCTAAACCCTCCTTTTGCCGTAAGTCTTACGTTCCTAAACGGAGGAAAGACCTGAGTTGGCCTGAAGCTGACCACAACAAGATGAAACAGGGTTTTCAGGTTTATAATTCATACGGTTAGGGTTTAGGGTTTAGGGTTTAGGGTTAGGGTTTAGGGTTTATAGATGTTATCAATGTTTATCGGGTTCATAGGGCTCCTAGATGTTTATAGGTTCCATACATGTCGTATCGCACGAGGGCTTTCATGCTGTGTCTAGTTTCCTAGATCAGTCGCCAATGGTGACCTGAAAACCAAACCTGCCAGGGTTTAGGGTCTAGGGATCAGGGTTTACGGTTTCACCCAGCAATCAACTAGGTGGGCAGATTCCGATACAACACAGGAGCCATCTACTAGAGGAAGTATGGTGATGTAGTATACCCAGTTCACGCAGGATTTATATGTCAGCAGTTTACTTGAGTTGTTCCCTCAACCCTAAACCCCAACCCTAAACCCCCAACTCCGAGTAGCCTCGGAACCCCACTTCAATCAAAATCCCATGCCAGACCTTCAACCTGGGCGGGTTCCCGAAATTATTGTTGTCTTTTGCCGCGTGCATGGCCATGCAGCACCGCGAGTTACATGCCGGGAGTGTCAGGCGGTCAAACTAGTACCAGGGATTTGGTAGTTTCTCAAAATAGGGGAGCAACAATATAGACCCCAAAATACTATAGTCCTTATTATTGGGACCCCCAAAATGGTACCCCAAATTTTGGGAAACCCCCATTTAGCGTTGAAGGTTTTGAGTTTGAGGCTGAGGGCTCCCAATTATGAGGAGTTTAGTACGCTGAACCCGAGGGTTTTGGGTTCAAGGCTAACTGGGGATATAAGGTTTTAGGGTTTAGGGTATTACCTAGGTACGACAGGGGCCTGGCTATGCCATCAAAGCTCGACCTGAACCGAACCAAGAACTACACCAACTAACCTGGATTTGGGCAAGAGGGCCATATCGCGGAAGATAAGGTTAGATACAAAAGAAACCCTTAACCCTCAACCGTGTATAGAGGGCTGTACGGGATGCGACCCCAGTATTGGAAAATCAAAGGTGGGAAAATGGAAGCTGGATCTATGTAGGGATGTAATGCGATTATGTAATGTAGGGCCCTAAAGAAAGATCAGTAGCATGTTAAGGTTAATTTGAGCTCCCATACCCTGTGCTTATACAAGGAGCCGAAGACCATAACATATCATAATATTAGCATGTCATTATGTAATTGTTTCGGCCCGCATAGCACCCTTTACATATTCATGAGATACCCAATGGCTTGCCAATGTCTGGCGTATCCTGAGTCGCACAAACACGACACCCTAAATCGAGTGGCCGCCAGCAGCCATGACTCCAAACCTGAATCCTCCCTGGACCCTCAACCCTATCCCTTTTCCCTCAAACCGCGTGGCAGATGAATCTCAAAAACGTGTCTGCCTGAAGGTGGTGCTGCTTCTTCCAGCCGACACCTGAGATTGTCTCCCAAACGGCGCTCAGGATACGCGATTTCATGTGTAGGGATTAGGGTTCAGCATTTAGGGTTTAGGATCTAGCGCACCAGGTTGAGGCATGCTTGGAGGGTTCAGGACGACGAAGGAATAGAGGGAGTGGAAAAGACAATGGACGTTACTATTTCACTTATGGTTTGGTCTTTCGGGTTTCGGGTCTACTTGGCAATCTTATCGTTCTGTGGCTGTGTTGGGTTCTTAGTGTACCCACTAAGTCCCCTAACCCTACAAGCAATCCTGACCCTACACATATCCCCTTATCTAGCCGCTGGCCCGAGCAAAGTAATCTCCGGAGTGCTGGCTTCCAGCTTACCCAGACCCCTGAAAGGATCCAAAAATGACATCCTGATATACAACCATAAAACAGCGTGGTTAATCCGTGTATGTTTCACTACATTAGTCTAGGGGGGTCTAATTTCTAGATCCCTTGGGGGTTCCAGCTTAATCTTTCGGGCGCAAAAATGCAGGGACGGAAAACTGAGCAGGGTTTAGGGCTTAGTCCATTTTTGAAGGTTTAAAGTTTAGTGCTTCAGGTTTTTAAGGTTTACAGGGACTCAGAGACACATGGACCCCCCTCAATCCCTGAGCCTCAAGATTATGGGTCCTCATTGGAGGTCTTGCAGGGAGTGCAATCCCAGACTTCTGGGAGGACCTAGAAAGCCGCATCCCTGAAAAGTCCCAGAAATCACCCACAAGGACTATAGAGTACCACGCTTTCTAGATCCTCCCAGGGGTCTGGGATCTAGTTAGACGCGGATTCTGATATAAATTGTCAAAGGAGCCCCAGTCAAGGTTGTAGGTTCAAATAAGGCCAAACTTCGCTAGTGTCGATGAGCTACAGTCAATATTGTCCATATAGCAAACGGAAATGGGTTCCTGTTAAGGCATATATCGGGGGACTATACTAAACTATTTTTAGCACTCCTATGTCCACTTTGGTAAACCTAATACTAGCAATAGCTCAGATGAGACATGAGGTTCAGAGCGCAGAACAACTTGAGCCTGCTTTTCAGGAAGCTCCGTGGCTGGTCCGCCTTAATCTGAAGACTAACCCCGTAAATCCCACACTGTAAGCCCAGATTCCTATGGGAAAACTTCACCCTTTAGACCCTACCCACCACAGACTTTGAACCCCAACGTGAAATCCGAACCCCCAACCTAAAACCTAAAAGCCCTGTGCCACACTGTGCTCCGCAGACCATGTACCATGGGTTCCCCTTCCATCTACCTTAAACCCTAATCCCTATATTACCTCTCAAAGCTCCCCCTTACTCAGAATTATTGGGAGATAGTTAATGCCGATGAAAACGAATTAAGGGGTAACGTCAGGAAGGGGTAGTATAGGGGGGGTATGGCCTTCATTAGCCCCAGTTCTTCCTGTAAATCTCTAACTAAAGGGGGAGACCTTGGAAGCTTCAGAGGGTGTAGTACCGGAACCCATGAATGAAGAGCTTGCTGGCATGCAGCGGGTGATGAGATATCCAGTGGAGAAGCAGAGAAAGCATCACCGCTGCGGGGAGATACCTTCTCATACTTGGAGGGCCAGGGGGACAGAGTAAGGGGATTGCTGTACATAGGGGACTATTACAGGGGATATTACGGGGATACTAGGAGTTTAGACTATGGCTCACAATGTGGGCCTGAATAGTTATCAACATGATTTTGGGGTGTGTCTGGGTCGATGTAAGCCATGATAATACAGCGAATCTAGGACTTCAGTATTTGTAAATATTCGGTAGTTTCCCTAACTACGGGGCCCCCAATATAGACACTGCAAAAACTCTAATTCTTACTTTGGGGACCTTCAAACGGTACCCCTCATTTTGGGAAATCCCCATATGGGGTTTGGCACTCAAATCGGGGATTCTTAAGGTTTTCAAGAGTCCCTGTTGAATGGTCCTTAGAACGAGGACCGTTATATAAGGGTCACCTCTAATCAATTGTGATAGCATGGGATGGTGAAGCTTGATCGAACTTCTCTTCAGGCACCCATTCTCAAGTCGGCATGTGGTAGTTGATCAAATTCCTCTTCCCAGAACGGCCATTCTGGAAAAGAATTGGCCCTACATTTTCCCCTATAGGCCTACAGGAGCCGTGAAGAATTGCCCCAAAGAACCTTTAGATCAAGTCAATGTGCACCCAACGTGTGGAAAGGTCACATGAGCCATTGTCTAAACTCCTAGTATCCCACTTAGTCCCCCCTAGAATAGTCCCCTATATACTCCCCTATAGAACCCCCTTGAAGGAGTTTAGACTACAGTACATATGCAGCCAGGTCGCAACTTCCACCTTAGCTACCAGTAGTCTGGATCGTGTCTGGGGCTCAGAGGGATCCTACTCGGGCTCTTGCCGCTCAGGGGTAGCTTTTTAGGATCCCTATAAGAAGAATCATAATATTTTGGGATCGGAATTGAGCCCCCTATTTGGCGAAACAGATTTAGCATAAGGCAGGGATCTTAGGTCAATCCCCCCTACAGCCGTCCCAGCAACTGTCCTTAAAGGAGCCTTCTTAGGGACTATGAAAACTCCTATTGCCTATTGTGGTAATTGTATTGCAGGCACAATGACCTAGCTTATGGAGATCATGTTGGGATGACTTAGGTCACCCCCCCCCCAACAGCAATAGCTCCCTAATGTGGAGTTAATCGGGCCTTAATATACCTACAGCGGTACCCTGTGGTACCAAGGAGGAATCAGGCTCGTATACTGGACGCTCGGGGCAGGTATATGAACCCTACAACCCTGAATCCCTAACTCTTAATCTCCAAAACCATAACCCAAATCCTTACACCCTGAACTCCTAAACCCTCCAAACCCTCAAAACCCTAGAGCCTAAACCAACAAAAACGTGGAGGCCAGGGCTCGATGTCCACCTCCAAGTTCTCCGGAAGGATGATGCTTAGCTTTGTGGACCGGTTCGATCTGCTCCCCTGAGCAGGCATGGGTATACTATTTGAGTTATAGTCTAAACTTCTTGGAGGGGGGCTATATAGGGGATCATATAGGGGAGTATTATATGGCTTATAAAGGGGGGAATACTAGGAGGTTAGACTATAGCTCACTTGGGGTTTGAGGCGTCATTTTGCTGCTAAAAAAAGTTAAAACTAGGGAAGTTGGGGGGCCAGAAGCAATTGACAGTTTTCTTTTGTCTTGTGGGTTTGCCGTCTAGGGTCCGAATGGGGGCCTCTAGTTAGACAGCTGTACTTGGCAATGTGAACTGACTGATTGCGTCTGACACTGGCAGCAGCACCTCGTTCTAGCCCAGAAACCGCAGTCAGAATAATCAAAAATATGGTTCTGGGGCGTACTTGGATTCTCTAAGCGCTTCAACGGGGACTTTAGTAGCCCGACCCCAATAACAAGGAGCCTGCAACTATCATACGACTAGAACAGAGGGTCCTGATTTGAGTGTTGGGGTAAATGAGAAACCCTGATTGCGGTTGTGAGTGGACTCAAGCATCTACAATAGATGTAGACCCGTGATTTATAAATCCACTCCTTGGATTGTAATGGCGATCCTAGTATGAAGGCCCTCAAAAGGAGGGGGTCTAATTCCTTCTCCCTAGTATTCAAGCCCCCCAACCCCCCTAATATTAGATACTCCCCATTGGGGTATATCATGGTATATTGGGAGTATTTGAAATTAGGGGGGGAGGATTCCATATTCGGATTACCCTCAAACCCGCCTGCAGCGGTGATGCTGGTGAAGCAGGGGACGCTGTTCCCTGCCCACCGCTTCAACTGGGTTGCTGTTGAGGAACTTCAAATCAAGCTACCATAATATGGTTACATCGAAAAAATATGAGGTATCCCTGTTATAGGAGCTTTCGATTTAAGCTCCTTAACAGCCCTCCAGTTAGTTCGAGTCAGGGAGACTTAGTTACATAATCCCACTTTCCATGTCATTTTCCATGTTCTTTTCCTTTTGATTCTCCATCATTGGGGTATATCTATATGTAACCCTAAACTAGGCTCATATCATGACAGCAACCCAGAAAGAATACCACGTCTTTGGAATGATGCTAAAAATCCGTACGTGCGACGCAGGAGGCCATGAAAACGGTGTAGGATTTTTCCATGGGCTTTATGCCCAAACCCTGCATGTAAGGCAGACCAAGCCGCGAGATCTTTGAGATACTACTGTTGCTATCACTGTTCTTGATATTGCTACCATTATTAATACTTTTCTAACAAAACAAGTATCATGATTATTACTGTTATTCATATGAGCCATACTCTGAAGTCCTAGTATCCCCCTTGATAGCCCCTGACGGTAATCCCCTATATAATCCTCTATAGACTCCACCCTTGAGGAGTTTCGACTATGCCTCATATGGAACCCTAAACCCTAAACCCATACTACTGTTCTTACTACTGTTAGTTCCTATGGTCCAGTTTAAGGAGTTTAGACCTAAAGCCTAAACCTGTCATTAATATTCCTTCTCGCAGCTCTGCCCGCCTGCTTTGGAGAAGCATCCTACAAGTTTTGGGGCATGGTTTTGGCTGGTTAGGGGATATAGGGGGTTACATAGGGGGATATAGGGGTTATGTAGGGTAAAGGGTTTTATACGGATATCTACGGGGTATACATGGCATCTTGCTACCAGCTTCCTCAACCACCACATTCGATGTGAATCTCTACCCTAATGCTTGAACAACTGAATCTAAACGGTTCATCATGCCGCAAACACTGCTTGGAGGGCTAAGGGGGATTTAGCCCCTACCATTCTGACCCTACTCGGTAAATTCTTCTGACCCCTAACTTTAGCCCTAAACCCTAAACCCGCCTCGGAGTTGGGTCTGGAGGGGGCGGGGCAGCGCGGCCACGCCACCAAGGATTGATTTAATGGGATACACTGCTTCCAGGATGGCATCGAAAAAGATTGCATCTAAGTTTCCCCTACAGATGTCATGTGAGCCATAATCTAAACTCTAAGTAGCCCCCTTAATAAACCCTATAGTAATCCCGTATATCATCGCTTACATTACCCTCTTTAAATAGTTGTGACTACAGCTCATGTCGCAGCTCATCCTCATGTACGGAGAAATGCATGAATCCCGATCAATTATTCACGCCTCAACCGTCTTTGATGGGTTGTCGAAAATGTGGCCCCATTTTGGGGTACCCTATGTATTAGAGGCCGTATCATTGGCCAGAAAGGATCTCAATCTTGTCAGTGCCCCACTGCGGCTGCTCCTTCAGAAAACTTCTGCCAGCTATGCCAGGGGCATGAGTAAGATGCTGCATTGAATATTTACAATATAGATAAGTATGAACATCTAGGATACATTAGGAATGTGAAGGGACCCGACCCTACTATAGTTACCACTCCTACCGTGGTCAAATTTAATGGGGTTTAACGTTCGTCTGATCACTCAGAGGAACCGAGCCCAATGAGCAGGTAGCTACCACTCTTCAGCAAAGTAACATGGTACCTCAAAGGCTAGTATCAATTTACAATGGGGACCCTCTATACTACTCGCCCCCGAGGTTCCCCCTAATTTTAATTAAGGGACAGCAACATGTGAGGTTGATTAAGGGACAGGGGGATTGAAAAAGGCGGGGTTGTTAAGAGAATCCATAATTCAGAAGCGGCTTCTGCAATGTAGAGACGGCCCAACCTCCCAAGCATTAAACACTTCAGTATTAAGGGTTATGGTCTACAAATAGTCTTGAAATAGTCAGAGTTGGAATGTTTCGTAAAAGGGAAACAGATTACACGAAACCCTAAACCCCAAACCCCTTTTTGCATCTGGACTCCCGCAGGCTCTGCAACCCTAAATCCCCCAAAACCCCAACCCCAAAAACCCCTAGAACCCTAAATCCCTTGACCCCTTAAACCGTAAACCTTAAACCGAGTCATGCTTCACCGCAAGGTGCACAAGGCCACTCCTTTTTCAGATGCTTTGCGGCCGCAATCCTACACTCGAGGACATCAGGGGAACCCCCGACGCAAGTGCAACCCTCAATTGTAATCAGCTGATCCTAGCTAAGGCTTAGGGATGTGGGTTTGGTCCACGTCTGTAAGTATTCTATTGCATACTTGCTAGAATATGCATCGTTAGTTGGGATGGGTGGGATTGCTTGGAGGGCGGGATTAGATAGCGGCCTAGGATTCGGGATCTCGTGAAATCTAGCTGTAGATCTTCAAATTGATGATCCGCTTCCGGTTCAAAGTTTAGAGCTTAAGGCCCGGGACCTCTGTATGCTATACCCTAAACCCCACACTGCTAGGAATCTCGGACGGTTATCATTGAATCTGGAAAGGGTGGCCGCTGAACTAGAACAATCAAAAACTTTTTATGGAATGAGGTTTACCCATACTTTCCGTCGTGCCTGGCATCAATGCTAGAAGGTCCTGAGCCTCTAAATCCTAAACCGTATCAGCCACGTGCATTACCACACAGGATGACATAGGTCATATCAGTAGGATGCTGGGGGAAAGACATTCATTCTGCGTAGACTTATGAAGCTCTGCGCTACGCCCCTACTGACTACCCCTCCACCCGCCCCGCCCTCATAAGGCCACAAGAAGGTGCAATTAAGCCTTCTTGGGGGTTTCTCTTGGGTAAGTCACAGTAGCGGGGTCATGCAAAACACCCGTAATCATATAGAGCCTAACAAGTCGTTTCTCACAAACAGCGGTCCTTTTAACAAATGAGCCCTCATGCCTTTCATTTAGCTTGGAGCTTGGGGGTAGGGTGAGCAGTGCAGCTGACCATCGCGTGTCTCATGCTTTGTCGTTTGGCACGGGTTCCCCTGGTCCAACTGCGGCAAATGAAACTACAAAGCGCCGAACATGGCACATTGCAAGCGCAAGAACTGAAACGCTGGGTGGTCAATGGTAGCAGCTTTCCTTCTTAACGAGCTAGGGTCAACATGCATATCCAAGCTCCCATACAAGACGTTTCCATCTTAAACTGCAGTCCGCACATCATGGGGCCTGCACAGGCGCAGGATTGATCTAAGGGTTGAACAGATACTATTGCCCCTAGGATTGCAAAGGTGTGGGCGCTTATCGAAACTCGCGTATCCGATGTTCCAGACAGGCCAGGAGGCCAGGGTCCTCGTTATTGAGCTCCCCACAAATTACCCATGATCTTTCATGCGCTATTCTACTTGCATAGCTCTCAAAACTTGGTAAGAAGTAGGACCGAGTCCTGCGCCAGAAAAGCAACTCAAAGTTGGGAGAAACAAACATGCATTCTAAGACCTAGCGTGGTAAATGCTTAGACTGCAATGTCGACACTGAGCACATAGGTACACACCATGAAATGTGCCTTCTGTGAACAAACGCTATTGAAAGGAAAAAGACTCCATATAATTTTCCATTTGTTCATTTGCGCCTCCCCTGTTGTGGACTATATAAATCCTAAACCCTAAACCCAAACTAATCCACCGCACCACCCCTCACAGAGATGAGATCAGTCTGACAGCTCAGATCCATCTGAGTCCAGGTGGCCCAGAAGTGCGTCAGCCACTGCAGTGGAAGCCGTAGATGCCTGGGTTTAGGGTCTATTATGTTGGAGTTATATTGGGATAATGGAAAATAAAATGGAAACTACTGTTTAGGGTTTAGGTTTGAGGGTTTAAGGGTTTAGGGTTTAAGGGTTTTGGGTTTAGGGCTTTGGGTTTAGGGTTTAGGGGTTAAGGGCCTAGGGCGGCAGACTCCGCTAGACTAAAATGAAACCTGGGATAGGCACCCTCTTTTCAGGTCCCATATTAGTTTGGGGAGGGTAAGGCCCTTCAATAGTTGACATTCAATTGCAAGGTTGAAGTCAAGGCTTCAGGTGTCTTTACATTTTAAAATGAAACGCGGTATCCGGATACCCAGAGCCTAACCCCTGTATCAGCCCTGCTTTAGTGATTCTCAAAAGCATCATGGGAAAGCGAAGTTTTTACGTAGGTCAATAACGGGGAGAACTGTTTTTATGGTGTCTTATGAGAGGTTCTCTGCATACTTACTGAAAATGCCTAGGTCTACCTTTAATGGTCCGTTGGTACCCCTAATATTGACGAAGACCTAAGCCTGGACTTAAACCCTTAATGGTTCTTGGTAACGCTACTATTGACCTAACCGTAAACCCTTAACCCGTAATGGTCCCTGGGTTACTCGAACGTAGACACACCCTTAACCCTAAACCGAATCCTAATCCTCAGACGAGGCATAGACATTCGGAGGACCCCCATCCTCTAATAGTAAACCATAAATCATAAAGGAAAATAAACATTACTCTTATGATTACAGGGTGCGGGGCTCCTTTTAAGAAACCCCCGTAAAGCTACAACAAAAACATGTTTCCTCATTCCTTAGGGCCTCAGTGGTTTTTTCTGGTTATTCTATAACTACCGGGCAAATTACCTGAGGAGACAGCGCGCGAAATGTTGTAGGTTTAGGGTTTATCGGGGCTTATAAGAGCTCGTAAGGGTCTAGGGCTAAGAGTCTAGGAAGGCCATCTCAACACCCCGAAATCTAAAGTCTACATTGCCCTTAACCCCTGTTTTGGCATCTGGGCTCCCGACCCCCAATCCCTAAACCTTTTTGAACACTAAATCCTGGGGATGCCAAACCCAGTATATCCGTACACGTCCCCTATATACCCTATATGGCCCAACATACCGCCATCTCCCCCAATAGACCCAACCCTAAACCCTCAACCCTAAACAGCTCATATAGCCGCAGATACCGCCATATGATCTATAGCCTTAACTCCTAGTATCCCTCTTGATAAGCCCTATAATACTCCCCTATATAATCCCCTATTTAACCCCCTGTAAGGAGTTTAAACTAAAGCTCATATCAAGAATGTGAACGCTTCACCCAAGCGTCTGTGGAGCTTGGCGGCGGCGTAGGCTTCGGCCGCTGCGCCGCAGCGCATCCTAGGGTTGAGTGTTTAGGGTTTAGGGTTTAGAGTTTAAGGAGGCAGTTTGCATGACTAGGGATATCATCCTCAATTCTTGAGCATCAACTGGAAACGGATGGAAAATGAAATGGAAACTGGGTTAGATAAGGGTTTCTAGTAGGGTTGAGAATAAGAAGCCTGCTTGACCCTGAGTACCTTACACCTTGATAATTATGGGAATTCGGTATACTAACGTAATGCGGGGCTTGTAAGATCAGCAGTTGAGCCACAGTCCAAACTCCTTCAAAATGGACAGATGGGCGATCATATAGGGGAGTATTGTACAACTTATTAAGGGGGATACTGGGAATAAGACGATAGATCAGTCAGACATCAAAACTAGGGCTTCCGGTTCAGGGCTTAGTGCATCGAGATGCTGCTGCTGGCTTTTAGGGTGTTAGGGTTTAGGATTTCGGGCTGCTGCTGCTACTACTGCTGCTGCGATCCGTCAATATCACTCTCTTTATCATAAGCGCTTGTAGGCCCTATGGAAACTTACGAGCCTTCACCATGCTGAAGGGATTCTAAGGGGGCCTCCAACATCTCGAATTAAAACTCAAGCTGCTAAGGACGCCTGGCAAGTTCAGTGTTCTAGTTGGTTAAGGCCTTGCAGGATTTTAGAATCACAACAAGCTTGCGATGGGATTACAAGCTGCAGTCTCCCTAGGAATTAGAATTATCTGACATGCTGTTTTCCTAGAAAAGCAACAGAGTTCTTGAATCAAGTCCAGCATCTGAAAGAAAATCGCCTGCGGTCAAGGTAGCGAAAAACTTTTTGAGGTGGTTGACCAAAGTAACGTGGGTTAAGGGTTTAGGGCGACAGTCTTCTGAAGCAGGCTATAGTCTAGACTCCTTGTATCCCGCTTAAGAATCCCTAAATACCCCTGTATATAATCCCCTTTAAATGCCTTGAAGGAGTTTAGAGTATAGCACAAGAAATGTTACATTCTTCTGATAGAGTACCCTACCCAAAAGACAGATATAATCTTTTCGGGGGCTATAAGATCCCCAAATTAAGTACTACTCTCTTGACAAACCTACATGAGCAAGAGTGCCACCACGACAACATGTTCATAATTTGGGTACTGCCCCCACCCAGTAACAGTCTATATTAGGGGTCCTATTAAGGGCTATATCTAACCATATTAGACTTATTATCCAACTGTTGCTGAGGGGGGGCAGTACCCAATTCATAATCCTGCTTCTAGCTCGCAGGATTCTGGAGCTTTGCTTCGCGAACTGGGCATGTAGAGGGCTTGGGGTTCAGGGCTCTGGCTCATAGGGCTTCCGGGGACGCAGGGATGCGTCGGGGATTAGGTTTCAGGCATGAGGGCAATCAGTTTGCGCTCTGAGTTTAGCATGAGGGCCCCAAAAAGTCAAGACATATAGGAGGAGTTGGCTTTTAGTAGAATTTCAGGGCTTATGAATCTACGTACCAAGTCCCCGGAACCTCCAAGTCGGGGTTTCCCTAAATAGGGGGGACCCAATATAGACCCCACCCCAAAACACAATAATCCTTATTGGGGACCCCCAATAAAGTACACCTAATTGTGGGAAAGCCTGAACCCTAAAACCTATATAACCCTAAGCAGGAATGGTTAAGGTTTGCAGAATATGACACTCGCGCCTGTCTGTATGGGCAGCTTAACCAAACCACGACGCCATAACATGAGCCATAGTCTACACTCCTTCTGTAGTATCCCCCTTAATAACCCTTACACTACCCGCCTTATAATTATCTGAGCTATACCTAGTATCGCCCTTAATAACCCCTAATATAATCCTCTATACAAGCCCCCTTCAAGGAGTTAAGACTCTGCCCAAGTCTCTTCCTCACTTTAGCCCCCAGCCAGTTATAGGGGTTTTGGGTCTTAAGGTTTGTCTGATTTTGGAATATCTAGACTAAAGTTACATAAGGCTTAGGAAGAATTACCATCCGAAATCACTGCAAATCAAATGGAAAGGGACATCAAATGGAACCAAGCATTTTAAACCCTTACCACCACCTGGTAATCAATGTCCACCTACTACCAAACAGGGGCTCTTGATCGATAAGACCCCAGATTAAAAAATGAAGGCGGGACTTGGGTTCCAAGACTGAGGACTCAAGGGCTTGCCTGCTCATGAGACAAGAGGCAGAGAGCGAATGCCGAACAATAGATAAATCCCTACTCCTAATATCGAAGCCCCTTCACCCCCTTGAATGCTAAATAGTCCCATTGCGCGATTATGCAATGTACGGGGAACATTTAATATTCTGGAGAAGGATCATGATGTCATGATGCGTTCTTGCCGGCAAGGATTTCTGATACAATACTGGCAACATAGAGCCATAATCTAGACTCCTTAAAGAGGATTGTATAAGGGAGTATTTAAGGGAGTACTACAGAAGATTTCAAGCAGGATACTAGGAGTTTATACCATGGCCTATATGGTTATAGGCGGGTGTTTTTTGGTATCCTCGGGTTTCTGAGTTCCCTGGCCGAAAGATAAAGAATGACTAGCTTTCAAATAATGGACCCAGCTGGCGGCGAAGAAACCCAAAGTATAGAACCTGACGCTAGGCCCGTAAGCCCCTAGACTCTCCCTAGACTACACCCGAAATCCTGAGTCTAAAGCCCAAAACCCTGAACCCCAAAGCGACAACTCCAAACCAAGAACGTCAATCAAACCAATCACCAGAATGCACAACAAAATGTTACAAACACAGTGATTCAACTTTCTGTGGGGGTCAGGGCTATAAAGCTCGGCACATCCCAAAATCTCTAGATATATCCATGCTTAAGGGACAGTGGGGAAGTGGAGTCTTATACCTTCATACTCAAGTGGGTTCCAGGGTTGTACCCCTAAGGTCGTACCCCTGAAAAGTTTCCCCAATATGGCCTGAATATGGCCCTTGTATAGTCCCCTAGGGTCCCTTAAAAGGATCCCAAACCCGGGGGTACATCCCTAGGGGTACAAGTCAAAGTCTGAACCCTTGATATGAATCCATATATACCCCTATAATGCATCAGTAAGTTTTGGGTGTGTAAAGAAGGGTGCCCTTCACTCTACGAAACCGCCCCCCAAGCCCTAAACCCTAATCCCTAAACCCCAAACCCCAAACGCTAAACCCCGACCCAAACCCTAAGCCTAAACCCCAATCCCCAAACCCCAATCCCTAAACCCTAGCCCCTAAACCCCAAACCCCACACCCTAGGCCCTGATCCCTAAAACCCTACATCCTACTCCAAGCAAACTCAATTCCCAAATATACTATAGTAGTTTCCATTTTCTTTTCCATTATCCCAATACTGCCCCAATATACTATAGTAGTTTACATACGACGCAAGACGAACAAGCCAAGCCCCCAACTCGCCTGCGGGTTTGCCCGGCGAAAGGCACGAAGGGCGTGCTTGAGCTCCTATTTTAAAGCTTCAGGGTTCAAAGGGGGTTCCTGCTTAGAGGGACTTCTCGGGCACTTAATTGCTACCCCAAGCGTAAAACCTGATACCTGAGGGGGATCCTCCAGCCAGCAATAATGACTGCAAGGAATACTGGCGATTAAAAACAAGGTCCTCTCATATTCCGATTATACCCCTATTTCAGGGTGGGGGTCCACCTAATATGATAAAATCGTATGGTATATACAATACAATATAATAACAGTTAATATGATAATCTGATATAATGTGGTTGTTATAATATACTAATACAATGATGATATAATACACTCCCAACAACCTTGAACGCAAACCCTGACCTGACTTCCAGCCCATGAGCCTCTACAACCTCCGGCATGCTATTCATGAACGGGAACCCTTTTACAGCAGCTTGCTAGCAAAGCACACTTTCAGCAGCTTCTGAGTATCTCCCTATAAGTCATATGGATTAGTTCACAGATTTTAAAACTCGGTTGCATCTAAAATTCAACCATTTAAAAACATGGGCGACCGCAAACAGGAGCCCGACTCCTCAAGTTGACAGGAAATGTCTTGCCAAAATATTTCAACGGCTGAATACTAAACGTCTTCCAACAATTGTGACTCGTAGAAATGTGCTGACAGCTGTGTTCTCAAAGAGCAGGCGCGTATCAGTGAGGCCCACATGGAAGCCTGTCAACGGTGCTTTCTCATCCCTGACAAGGAACCCTTAAATTCTTCAAGGCTCCCCATATGTCCGTAGCCCCCCCTGATGACGCCCCAATTTTGAGAACCCACGATACGTCCCTAGGACTGCCGACGGGACACCTCGCCGACGGGACCCCTATGTTTAGAAACCCAAGGCCTAAATCCTAAACCCTAAACTCCATAAACCAACTTCAGACTCGCGACTTCGTGGAAGGCCTCGGCATTTCGGTAGAGGAAGGCGCATCCTGTGAGCAATCCGAGTTGATCAGAATTACGGTATGCACCTGTAGGAGATCGGTATAGAGCGGATGCTAATTCTAATTAGGAGTTCATCCAATTCATCCAAACAGTCCTCTTCTAATGCTGATGGAACCCCAATACGTCTTTTGCAATCCCTATCGGTAACTAGGGTCCCGAAGGGCTTTCCTTTTGCGATAAATCCCAGATATCTTTCCTGCTGATGCAAGAAGTGAAATTCTACCTGGTTGAACTGAGTAAGATTATTCTCCTCTCATCAACTGTCAGAAACAAAAGGAGATAGAATCGTACGGTATTTAGGAGTGTCCCAATCTAAGACTGCTCACCGTGTCATAGAGCCGAACCCACACTGCAAGCTGCGACGACTGGCTGGGGGGTGTGATGATTAGGCTGAGCAGGCTTCGGGGGTGCTAGAAACGCGAACTAGGACTCAGAGGCTCGGAGTTCAAATCCCCCAAACCCTACTAAACCCCAAACCTCCAGGCCTGAAGCTTTACACCCCTCTCCACCCCCAAAAGCCATCCACCCCACAGCCACTTCTGTGAGAATCCCACTCTTCTTCCGTTGGTTTAGGGTCTACGGCTTAGGAATCATCAGGCCCTTCTCCCAGCTGAGATAAAAAGACCTGTATTCTTGAATAAAGAGGATATGAGACTTTTGACATCTGCAGCTGCCATTCACCCACGATTTCATGGTCTCCGCCCTCACTCCCATCAATTCCATCTGTTTGGATTCACGGTGCCCTCGCCCAAACTCCATAGTCCCGACCAGGCCCTTCTAAGGTCCCGTTTGGTTGGCGGGTGGGCCAGGATCATTTGCAAACCCTGGCCCTGACCCCAAAACCCCAACCGCGACTTGCGTGCTCATAAAGCCGCAGTACACGCGATAATCTTTAAAGGCCCTAAACCCCAAACCCCCTAAAACCTTAAAACTCCCCAAACCCTAAAATCCCTAAACCCTGTACCCTAAACCCTGTACCCTAAACCCTAAACCCTGTACCCTAAACCCTAAACCCTGTACCCTCCTGTTTCTCCGACTCTGGCGTCGCTCGCTTCGTTCCGCGCTCGGGTGGACTCTGAGCAAGCTCCGCCTCGAGCAGAGTCCTCGGAGTTTTCACACGATGTGGAAGGGTTTAGGATAGACAGGGCTTAGGGTTGGGGATTTAGGGTTTAGGGTTTAAGGGGTTTAGGATTTAGGGTTTAGGGGTTTAGGGTTGAGGGTAGGCCGGGGGTCATGTGGAAATGTATAGGGTTTAGGGTTTCCCAAAATATGGGGGTGCCCTTTCAGGGTTCCCCAAAATGTGGCTACCTTTTCGGGGGGGTCCCTATCAAAGGATTCTTGCATTTGGGGTCCATATTGGTTCCCCCTGTTTCGGGAAACTGCATTGTAGGCATATTGCGAAACATTCGTGCTATATGGGGGGGCGTATGGGGGTCTAAAAAGAGTAGGTTGGGATACAGGGGGTTCATGTTATGTGCGTGTGTTGTTTTTTGTTTTTATGGGGGGTTGGGTGTCTAGGCACGTATTAATTCTATGATTGTTCCACAGCTCTTAAGGTTTAGATTTTGAGGGTTTACGGCACAAGGCTCAGGGGGATGTAACGGGCTCGCGGTTGAAGAGTGCTACCCCTCTTAGTCTTTCGAAAGGCTTATGTTGGGATTTAATATTGATTAAGGTTTGAAATTGGTGCACTAAGTGGTAAAGATGGACAACGCAATGGCAAACTGGCCGTATGAGAGGTGTATAGTCATTGCATGTGGGGCCTAATGGGGGGTACATTGTACGATAGTTATACAAGGCTTATGCAGGAATAGTGAGAATTATTTGGGATTCTAGTTGGGCTTGGGAATGACAAGCTGCGACCTCATGATGACATCCTTGAAGATATAGTCCCCCTTAACTAGATAGAATACGGCTTTGGGTATATCATAATAAGATCCCTATATACCCTATATTCTATCTACTTAAGGGGGACTATAATGTCTAGGGTTTAGGGGGAGGTCTGCCTGAGGCAGCGCATCAAGAACTATACGAGGACTGCGGGACCATAGATTTGTTCGTTGTTTAGGCGCCCACATTACCCCTCAATAGAGCGCAGACCCTTTCCAGAAGATTCTACAAACCCACTTATCCCATGGATTCCACCTGTCCCCACCCCTCCGCTTATAGGGCTTTTTAAGGTGAATGCAGCGGGAACCTAGAGGGGGTTAGTAGGGGTAACCCATGACATACCACCTTGACCCTATACATAACCTTCTACACAACCACTTCCCTCTCCCTACGTACATTGCCAGAATCTTGGATGGGTATCCCAAGTCAAGCAGGCAGGTATCTCATAAAGTAGCGGCGGGAAGGGACTAATATTCGTCAGGTGCTCATGTACGCATCGAGAGAGTCTTCCCCACGCTTCACAGCTGCATCGACGGCTTCCTTCCGAATCTCCTGACCACCCTAAGCCCTAACCCTAAACAAGAGGATTAGGAGGAAGGGGCTTGCAGAAGTACCTCTTAGCCGTGCCTGGTTGGGAATGAAGGAAGGGCTATATGGACCCTTGTAGGAAAGTGGGGCGCATGAGGAAAGAATCAAATGGAAAATGGGCACACGCTTCGAAAATGAGATGGCCCCCGCTTTTTAAAGACGTTTCTGGAGATCCTAATGTAGGATCAAAACGAAGGTTTCCCGAAATAGTGGGACCTCAATGTAGACCCCAATATACTAAGGTAAGGACCCCAATATGGCAACACTAACTTGGGAAAACCCTCATACAGCAACTACAATAGTGTGGAGTTCTCGCCGATGCACTGAGACTTGACTCTTGTAAGCCATAGAATAGCCCCACTTCTGCCTCTCCCTGATCCTCCATTTAGGGTGCCAGTGGACTCTTTTGAGAAAGCCGGCATTGGCCCAAACCTTAAACCTTGAATGATAAACTCCCTAGGCCCTATATAACCCCGGGCTAGAACTCCACACTATTGTAGTTCCTATATGGGGGGTTCCTAAGATTGGGGTTACACCCTAAATCCTAAACCCCCAACCCTAAACCCCAAACCCTAAAACCCCAACCCCAAAACCTAAACCCCAAACCCTAAATCCTAAACCCCAAACCCTAGAGCATAAACCCCAAACCCTGAACCCTAAACCCCGAACCCTAAACCCTTAGACCCCAAACCCTAAATCCTAAACCGCAAACCCTAGGGCCTAAACCCCAAACCCTGAACCCTAAACCCCAAACCCAAACCCTAAATCCGAAACCCCAAACCCTAGAGCCTAAACCCCAAACCCTGAACCCTAAACCCTAAACCCCAACCCCCAAACCCTACATCCTAAACCCCAAACCCTGAAGCCTAAACCCCAAACCCTAAACCCTGAACCCCAAACTCTAAACTCCAAACCCTAAACCCTGATGCCTAAACCCCAAACCCTAAGCCCCAAACCCTAATTATATGAAAAACCTGATTCACTCCTCAGCTTCCCGCGCTCGCAGTCGCCTGGGTATCATGCACAGCCCCTCGGCCGCTCGGATGGATACACAAATTCTTGCTGCACTGCTGTATACGAAAATGCCCAACATGCCAAGGTATAAGGTAGTGACTTAGGGTTTAGGGTTTAGAGTTAGGGGCAGACAAGATGGTCAATATCAACCATGTTCCTTTGAGTGGGTCTCCCTTGCCGAGCTTCACCCCTTTTTATCATGGGTTCCCTTACACTCCCCCGGCCCCCCTAACTGGGGCGTCTTAAGGATAATTAGGGCTGGTTAAAACTAACTGATGGGAGCCCACAATTGGCAATATGGGGGGGAGGGGAACCCAAATCTTTACAGCTAGAGCTCTATCATCACCATCAGCACCAACCCTTCTGAGAAGTCTTGGCCCCCAACTAACGTTTATGGCTTGGGGAATGAGGGTTCAGAGTGTAGGGTTCCGCTCCCTTACCCTCCCCCTCCACCATCTCCCTCCCCTTCCCAAAAAGGTTCTCCCTCAAGTAGATGTGTTTGTAGCAAAGACTAAGCCAATTAAGGGTGAACTAGGGAGAGTGGTCAGGAGAACCCATAATTTCGGGGGTGACACGTCAAAGTCAATCTACCTACAGTACTTTCCACACCCATTCCATTCCCTCTCGAACTGCTGTCAGAGGGGCTGCTCAAATTCCGAGAAGCCTGCGTCCCACCAAGACTTGCCGCCTTGCAGGGTTGCAGGGTAAACAGGGCTGATTAGGTGTGACAAAATCCAAAAAACGTGTATGTAGAAATGAAAGATGTGACTCTGATGTTAAGTGGCGGTTCCTCGGCCAAAGCCCAGCCCAACAGGCTTCTGGACAAGTGAGATTTTTTTACCTCAAGGAGGTAACTTTCAGGACGCAGCGTTTGAGACAAACTAAGCTGGCATAACCAGTTGTACGAATTCAGAGGAACACAAACAAACACAGGAGCAAACCGAGACCCTCAACGAAGAATATGGACCCAATCCAGCAGTTGATTGCTTTTCTGGGAAGCCTTTGATTGGAATACGTTGCGAGCCTCTTTGCCCCTTCTCATCCACCTCCTCCTCGAACCTTGCGGTCCAGGGCGCAAATCTCGTGCAAAAGCATCTTTTGCTTTGAGGAGCCTAATCAGCATCCTACAGCTGCAGAAGGTAGATTGGCACATATCCATCTAGAAAAAGCCCCTCCATGTCACCCAACTGAGATGGAGCTGCTGGAATGTCTGCTGGTGGTCAGTGGTCGGTGAGGCCAACAAGCTGGATATAGCCGGATCATAGGTCACGATGCTAGTCTTACTTGAGAATTCATGCCTGTTTGTAAGTGGACTATAGTTCTTGAGAGTATCACACCGCTTCTGTCCTACCTAATCTAAGCCCAAAACAAAGCGCTAACCCTTCCTGAATCGACATAAGCCACTTGCACTTTTTGCACCTGGGCTCGCACACAGCCACTTGCCCTAGACGCCAAACCTCCACATCAACCCCAAACCATGCAAGCTTGACGTCTGCGCCATCTCAGTACAGTCAAGTGGCTCCCCGCCACAGCGCTGTTCGGCGAAGGGTTCTGCCCAGCAGCCTGAACCCTAAACCCTACACCCCTATGAAAAATTTGTGGTAATATTAGGGTTATATTGGGATAATGGATAATAAAAAGGAAGCTACTACTCAGGGTTTAGGGTTTAGGGGTTTCAGGGTTTAGGGTCAGAAAAAAAAGGAGTTTGGCAACCCCAAGCCCCAAAATTAGGACCCAATAACCATCATATGTTAGTCACGGGGTCCTAGTTTTGGGGGTGGTTGTTACCAAAATCCCTTGATTTCCCTAAACCCTGAAACCCCTAAACCCTAAACCCGATCCAGTCAGTGGAGTTCTCTAGCTATGGGGTCCCTTGAAGCTGGTTATAGGGGCTACATAATCAAAGGGCTCAAAAGGTGAGATGAAGGAAGGTCGGGTAAAGGTAAATAAGCCCCAATATAGTAACGTATATACTCAGGATCCTTCAGCCCACCTACCTTCATCCCACCTTTTGAGCCCCCTGACATAGGGACCACTGCGGGTTCAGTAGAGATGAACTGGGCTTTAAGGGGATAAGGTTTAGGGTTTAGGGCTTAGGGTTGGAGAACAGAATTGAGACAACATGGAAATGATTTGGGAACTGGGCTTGTGTAGCGGTTTATAATACTAGGAATCGGATTTCCATAAAAAGTAAGGGTCCCCTTTTGACTGTTGAGGCTACAGTATAGGGGTTGATAAAGGGGACCCTGATTCTGTTGAAATGATCATCTAGGGCTCAGTGGATTGTACGGAATTTGGGATGTCTCCAAGGCTGGTGGAAACAAGAAACTAGCATCCTTAAACTTGAATCTGGATTAGCGCGGGTGTCTCCAATAAACCCTTTCGAACATTATTATGGACACCCTATTCGATTCTTTTTTGGGTTGTGCGGGGTGGCTGCTAATAAAATAAAGTTGTTTCGGCCGGAAAATTCTAGGGAAAGTTTTGATCAAATTCCTTTCTAATTGATGTCGAAGAGATTTTCTATGATTTTAATTAGATTGCAATTGCTTTTCCTAGGTTTCCGAGACCAGGATGTTTAACATAAAGGCCGAGGGCCTTGCCCTTCTTATTCTCTTGAAAGCTGGACCGAGCAAGTCCTTAATGCAGACCCATGATTGATAAACCCCCTCCTTTCAAAGGCCTTAACATTACGATCCCTATTATAATCCCTATTAAGGGGAGGGGGTTCATTCATCAGAGGTCTGGGTTATGGATTCAATAGGAGCCATAGGATCCTTCTTCCTTTATGGATTTGAATAGGATCCATAGGATCCCCCAGACCCCCAACTCGTTTGAGGCCTTTTAATTATAGGGGCTCCCCTTTTTGTTTGGGGGGGGGGGCCACCCTAATCAGGATCCAACATTACTATGATGTCCAGCTGCCACAAGGAGTCATTGGATGCTGCAACAGCCCTTCATGCTACCCCCCCAAGATTAAATCTGTGCACCCCCCCCAACTTAGTATGTACGCTTAGAACCCCTAATACAACGAATGCAATGGTCCCAACTATCCCTATGATTCACCCACTTACCAAGTCCCCCGACCCTCCCATTAAATGAGAAATGCTCGTGAAACCCCTGAGAACCTTGGCAGGAACCTTTGATCTCAACAGACTGCCTCAAGGTTCCGATGCCGTTCTCGCAAGATTCGCTAAGTTTTGCCACAACAGGCACTGGCAGGGATCTATTAAAATGGCCTCGGTACAAATCTTGTTTCGGGGTGCACGTTTTGAAGTTTGGGGCGAAGGGCATGAAGGGCTTGAGGTCCTGGCTTGCAGTTGAGCCTTCGGAAATGAACACGTCGAGGCTTCAAGTGGAATGGAGTGATGAGGTCAAGTCTTGTCTAGCTGCAAGAGGGCACAAGGTCCACATGTTCATGAAACAGCACAAGCATGCTGGCAGAAACGTTTCATGCCGGCGACGGCAGTTGAGTAGCCTTTGTCGATGCTTGAACCCAGTAAATGGTTTTCCGTAAATAACATGCTACACCCTAAGGGCAACTCCACCCTAAATGTTCATCATCATCATCATCATCACTGCTGCACGCACGTGCACTATACCGCTCTTGACATTGCCGCTTTGACTGCGCTTTTGCTGTTCCCATGTTCCGTATACGTAGGAACACCCACCCCAACTCCATCCTCAGTGCGCCTGCTGGCGCAGGCTTGTCGGGGCGACCATAGCCCCCTCCACGCTGGAATGGTGGGCCTGTGAGGCTTCAGGCTTTTGAGGTGTAGATATCCTGAAGTCGTCTAAACTTCCGAATGCTGCTCATTGTTACATCGTTTCCCTGGAGGACTTGCTCTTTTTTTGACTTCAGGCTGTTGAAGTGATTTGGGTCAGCACGACCACCCTGACCAGGCAATTCTTACCCAAGGACCGAATACATCCGCGACTAAACGTATAGTCCCCCTTAAGTAGATAGAATATGGGGTATACGGGGATCTTATTATAACATACCAAAAACCATACTCTGTCTACTTAAGGCGGATTATACCCTTTGAACCCAATCCCTAAACTTCCTAAACCCAAAACATCATCGCTAGACAACACAGTGCTGAGGGAATCTCAGGCCTCAGCGCTGGACCCCCATGTGATTTTCTTGCAGGAAAGATCCCGGAGGTCCTCCATTAGCTTATCTAAACCTGGGTTTAAGGGTTAGGGTTAGGGGACCTCCATGAAGACTGACCCCTACACTTTTCCCATCCGCCTGTCCCTTGTAGCCCTAAGGTCCCCGCAAAATTTCAAGTTCGAGAAGTTCAAATGTTAACATTACTGATATTTTTGGAACACGAAGGGAGCACACAGAAATCCCCCTGGCAGGTTGAATGAAACCTGAAGATTATTCCGCCATAAGCCCCATCTCAGCAATGCCACCTGGCTACTGGATAATTTGGAAACTTCCCAAACATGATGCTGAAAGGGACCCATGTAATCCCTACATAAACTCTATGCATCCCAAAGTTACTATAGAGTACCCCTATTTCGAGAGAACACCCCCATTCTTGTTGCCCCCCAAAAAAAAACAAAACCCCAAGCCCCTAAACCCTAAACCCCAAGCCCCTAAACCCTGCGCACGATATTGACTGGAGCTCATCAGCCTGGCCAGTCGCCAGGCCAGTCACCCCGGCGCCCCTGCCCCCGGGATCGGTCCTGCGGCCCCCACCCTCTCGTCGCAAGCCTTACAAATACAGGGACTTCAACTAAGTTCCCTAGTACAAGTTCCCTAGTAACCTCTAGCTAATTGGGGTTTTGGGCTTAGTTTTCCCAGTTTCACGAAATGGTAAGGGCTCCCTTTTCCTAATGTTCAGCTTTAAAAAGGAACCTAGTAAATACAGGGACTTTAAATGAGGACTCCAAAGCAAGGAACTCCAGGTAGGGTCCCTCATTTTCCTATTATATTCTGTCTATATTCTTGGATTCCCTGTTTGGGGTCCTCGCTACCCCTGAACAGACTGTTGCAAGGTTTTATAGGGGTCCCTCCACAAGGTGCGGGTGGTTCGTAGGAGGTCGAAAGCTCAAAGCAAACATGCCCCATAAACACTTTCCGAGCGAGGGTTTGAGCGTAGGAAGGTCTTGCCGCGCCCGTGAGTTTTTCTCATTGCGCCTCACCCTTAAGCTTCAACTTTCATCCCGCAACCTTCATTGATACGAACTCGTCAGGGCCCCCGAACCCAAACTAGTAGCAACTGCTGTCGAACCTTCATCTCGCTCACGATAAAGGGTGCCAGACATTTGTGCGCTCATTTTAGTGCTCAGTTTTAGCCGAAATAGCACTTGGACTGGAGGTTCGTGGGTAATGAGAAGTTGGCTTACAAGTTCCCTCAGTTGACTTCTATCTGTCCTACTTTTCTCGACTGGTAGCTATGCACAGAGCTCCAGAGCAGCCACAACCCTGGAAGCCCTCTCAGCCCGCCCAGACCTCAACTCTACCCTGAAATCCTTAACCCTATAGACGCCTATAGACATTAATGCTAAACCCTAAGCCTGCAACCCTACCTCCTCATTCCGAAGCCCCGAACCCTGGCATCACAGCCCGTCCAGCTGTTGCTGCTGTCCGTCTGGCCCGCTTAGGGAATCGAAGGCCTCTACCAGTAGCTGGAAGGAGTTGGGTTTCCAAAAGTTGGGGGGGTGCCCTTTTAGAAAACGGAAGCCCGACAGCATAGGCACTATAGTCACCACAAGAAGTACAGAATTTCGGCCTATACAAAAGGAGACCAATTCCTGCAAATGCCCATTCAGGATTCAGGGTTGCTAGCTTTTGGGGCTGCCTGAGTTGGTAAACCTCAGAAGAAAAACAGAAAGACAGCTGTAGGATGCTGCTTTGAGAGAGGGGGGGACCTATGTAGTCATCCTACTTATATAACCCCTATACTCCTATGCAAACCTGCTTGCTAAGTGTGCCTGACCCTTGCCGACAGTATGATAAGGCTTCCTGGGTTAGATTTGGGACGAATCAGGTATCTTGGTTACAGATCCTACATACACGGAATATCTGGCAAGCTTCCTCCCAATCACAGGCACCTTATGGGGGCCGCCATATTAGTAAGGACTACAATTTTGGGGGGTCTCAATGAGGGTCCAGCCTCTTTATGGACACGACTATTCCCACACATCCCATGGGTTGGGAAAGAAGCAGTTCGTTTTAGGTTTAGGCTTTAGGTGAGAAGGGATATTGTACGGATTAAAGCTGCAGTTGTCTTCAAGATCCCTGACGGTTTTTGGCTTCAACATAACAAATGGTAGGATTTCAACTCATGCCCCCCCCCCAATTGGATACACAATATATACACTCACCAACATTTCCTGCGGAACCTCATGTACACTGCACACTCACCAAATACCATAGGAAAAACGTACTTCACATCTACAGAAAACCACATATGAAAGCTGTTTCTGTTTCATGTTTATGGTTTCCCATTTGATTGTGCACGATTGGGATACTACCCCTAAAGAACTCCATACAAATAAACCCTACAGGAACTCTACAAACCCTACTTCAAATGTGCCTCCGAGCTTGGGGTCTTTAAGCCTAAGCCCTAAACCCTTAAACCTTAAACCCTTAAACCCTAAACCCTAAAACCCTAAACCCTTGAAGGTCTCAAGGCTGAAGTGCTTTGGGCTTCCAGTGATAGGTTTCGGGTTTAGATACGCAAGGAATGCAGGAATGGATCCTTATAGTAGTCCCTGTATGGTCTCCCATAGTATAATAAGCATAGTACTTAACATGTTCTTCTTAATTCCTTCATTCAGAGCTCAGTGTAAGGTTTATGATTTATTTGGGAAGTTGAGTGTAGACGCGGCTAGGGCAATGGGCGCTCGCAACGGTCGTGAAGGAGGCCCCCACTCAAAAGGATTGTGTTCGCATCATCCCTACATAACGTCTACCTGTAGGTATTGTCAACCGCGAACAGTCCTTCAGAATCCGATCGAACATGGTTTTACTAGCTGTCAAAACGCCGAAAGGTGAACAGCTATAAAACGCACCCTGTAGCCAGTGAAAACCCTCTGCTCATGTCTTCATGAACTAGGCCCCAGTTGAAGCATGAATCCAGCACCCATGTGGGAGAGTACCTTCTGCTTTCCCTTGAAGCACACAACAAAAAACACGGCGATCAACTCTTTGCAGGCTGCAGCTTTGAACCCATAACTTGAGTACTGCACCCACCGTGTAACAGTCCATATTAGGGGACATATAAACGGCTAGATAAATACATATAAATATTTGTGTGTATATATATATATATGATAAATATTCTCCAGCTGTTCTATTATAGAGTGGGGGCAGTACATAACTCTTTGCGGTTTAAGGTTTAGGCCTGGCCTCTGAAAGCCGTTGAAATGCCAGCTTTGCATCAGGGTGGGTGCACTTGTCCTTGGGTTTAGGGTTTAGGGGTTTAGGGTGAGCTGAGGTCATATGGGTTGCAGGGGGTCGTAAGCATACTTTCGAGACGCCTGACCCCCCAAGTTTAGATTTAGATCCTGATCCTGGAGCTTTTCCGTACCTCAAAACATGTTAACACAACATATGGCTTCAAGGTATCTGGCACTTTGTTGCTTCATATCTTCAGTGTCATAACCCTGCTTGGAGGTTCATGGGACTTAGAAACTTGAAGCTGGGCTTATAACCCTGCGTATAATCCCTCTAACTAGACTTATTTAGG
Organism: Symbiodinium pilosum; assembly: GCA_905231905.1. Taxonomy (NCBI): domain Eukaryota; class Dinophyceae; order Suessiales; family Symbiodiniaceae; genus Symbiodinium; species Symbiodinium pilosum. Next base: position 47,411 of record CAJNIZ010005947.1, on the reverse strand, counting down.
GTATCCCACTTATAAGTGGGCTGTATCCCCAGACATAAGTAGTTTGCTACGTCCCATGAATGCCCAAGTAGGTAGAGATGTTATGAAACAGGAGTGTTCTCTATAAAGCGTGAAATACAGAACAGGTTATTAATATCCCCTAATGTTGAAACCCCCCACCCCCCGAATATTAAGCATTCCCGTTGTGGTACACTGTAATATCTATATATATATATATGTGTGCGTATGTATGTCTTTTCCTCATAGTATGGAGAACATTTGATATTAGCGGCGTGGGGGAGTTTAACATCAAGCGGAGGGTAAGACCCGGTTCTAACCTCTGATTTCCCCTGCCTCGTGAGCCCGAATCCCCCAAATAAACGCAATGTAATCCCAGTTTGCATTTCTACTTTCCATGGTCCTTTCTTTTCTTGCTTGTCCATTGTTGGGAGAATGTCCCCTGACACCTTCTGCCTTCTACATCCCTACATAATACCTGCGGTATATGTCCCCTACACCCTAAACCCTGACAACTAAAGCTGCTCCCTAGACAGTCAGCTTAAGCTTCGGGTCTGGTGTTCTTTTTGTCGTGGTTAAGGTTTTATGGGGCTTAGGATTGGGTCTCCTTCAAGGGGTTATAGGGATACATAATGATACATCGGGACATGTATGGGGATGTGTGGGGTTTAGGGTCTAAAAAGCCAGGATCCCTTTTCGGGTACCCCACAATAAGCATGTTCGCATTTTTGGGTCTGTCTTCGGGTTCTCCTTTTTTGGAAACTGCCTGGTTTCTGCCCAGCAAATGCAAAACACCAAAACTTCTGAGAAATATTTTAGGCTCCAGAAGCCCAAACCTGAACTCTAAAATCCCCAGCATTTTAAGATTTAGGGTTTTGGAGAGCCTACACCCCAAGCTCTAAACCCTGAACCCTAGATTAGATACAGCTAATAAGAGCCCTTTGCGCTCTCTCAACCATAAACTTCAAACCCTACATCTTGTGTCCTTTGCTCAAGCGTCAACATCTTTTGTTCCGCAGTCCTCGCTACTTTCCCCCAGACCCGGACAATTTTCTGAACGGCACTTCGTGATAGACAGAAATCCTAGGCCCTAGACCCCTCTAAGCCTAGATTTCCCAGTAACTCATTAATAATAAGCGTACCCTTTTCCTACTGTTCAGCTTCAATAAGGGGACCCCCAAATAGAAAGGGCAAAAGGGTACTACTGGGGTACCTAAACCCTAAACCCTAAAACCCTAAAACCCTAAACCCTAAAACCCCTAAGCAGATGATGTGAGGGATCTCCTTGTCCAGTGCAGCCAAGGGAGCTGGGTGGACCAGGAGCGCGGCTGTTCGGTAGGCTCTGCGCACCACCACCGCCTCTTGACAAATGTATCCCTGCTAATTCCAGGGTTTAGGGTTTGAGGGTTAAGGGTTTAGAGTTTAGGGTTTTAGGGTTTTAGGGTTTAGGGTTTAGGGTTTAGGGTTTTAGGGTTTTAGGGTTTAGGGTTTAGGGTTGGAAGGGGATTTACTTTTTAGGGGGTGGAGTATGTTATAGCAGGGCAACCGGAGTTAAGATGAACGGGTAGACGTACGCTTCCCTAAACCTAGGCCGGATCCTTTCACAAATCCAAATGGGGCAATTATCCACTACCGTCCTTTTTTTTACCCAAGCCCATTTGCAGTCTCATGCTAGCTTACGCCGTGGAACGTGCAAGCGGGCAAGAATTCCAAGAAACGATTTCCGGCCGGCTAGGTTACTTCCATTGACCGAGGACCTTACAAGAATCCTATGATTGTCATAGGTCCTCACTTTCATGGCTGGATAACCAAAAATCTTTTTGACATGTATCAACCTCTGTTACCAGTGCAACGCCGAAAGAGTGACTCACCACCATGAGTGGTTCAAGGAGATTTTTTGGCATGTTGACCGCCCCTAGGCTTTTTTCTTAACACCTGGGTGGCCTCTAAGAAGTCTATGCCCAGGGACACTCACAGAGACATGGAGATGATAAGAGGATTCTGTGAAATCCTAAACCCTGCCTAACCCCTAAACCCTAAACCCTACACCCCTGAATCCTGAACCTGGTCCCGAACCCGGCCAGGCCTCGCTGACTGCCGTAGGGAGCCTAATTCTTCATTGGGTTCCCGTACTACCCAGAGGGCCCAATACCTCTTGGATAAGGTAAATTCTCTAAAGATCCCTAATATGATTTAAGGTATATTCCTTACCCCTCTGTGCTACCCCATTAGGTTCCCCTCCTAATGATAAGCTTAATTATCCCTAA
>CAJNIZ010005947.1:31028-45083 GCA_905231905.1 Symbiodinium pilosum | reverse complement strand
GGGTACTATAGGGGGGGGGGAGGGGGAGTAGGGGAACCCATGAATTTGAATTCGGGTTCTTTGGGTCTACTGGGGCTAATAGGGAATAAGGGAATATGTTATGTACGGTTTGGGGTGTAGGGCTAGGAGGGAATAAGGGAATACGTTATAGAATCTAGAATTTAGGGTTAGTAGGGAATGAAGGAACATGTTGTACTTGGATTGCATGACAGGAATGATATTCCCTCCCTACCAACCATCAGGTTCATGGGCAGTTCTACGTGGGGGAGGTGCGGGCTTTAAGTTCTAGCGCGCGCTCTTTCAAACAAATTGAGACGCCTGCGATCACAAGAGACATACCCAAAATCCTAGCCCACAAATGATGACTACGTGGCACCTCCGAGATAGGCTCTGTGTACAAACCAAAACACTCCTTCAACCCTGAAATTCTGTGCCCCAAACCCCTGAGCCCTCAGAATCAGCGACTGTTAACTGAACCCTAAAGCCCTAAATCTTGAAACCCTAAACCCTTCGACCCTCTGAGCCCTGATCCCTGATCTCTTGAACCCTTAGACTGAAGCTGCAGGCGAGGGGTTTGGGGCTTTAGGATCAGGGTTTGGGTTGGGGTTTAGGGTTCAGGGTTGGAGTTTAGGGTTCTTGCCCCTAGTTAAGCTTAGTCTCCCTTTCATTTTCCACGTTCAAGTCCATTTGATTCTCCGTTGTCGGGGTCACATCCCTATGTCAGCCTATATGTTCCCATGTTATCCCGAAATGCCCCATTGCCCGAAACCCTAAACTCTGAGCCCTAAGCCATTCTGATACAAACCCATGATCCCTGGCCCAAGCCACCCCAGGCGTTCGAAGGGAGATGCCTTCGGTCGCAATGCACGGCGGATGGCCTCCCAGACTCCCAGACGTGAAAAGATCTGGAGGTTTCTCAAAATCAGGAGATACCTTTTCCAAGGGGTATATCGGGATATATAGGGCTATCTCGGGATGTATAGGGTTCAGTGTTTGGGGTTTCTCGATATCCCGAATCAGGGGGGGGGGGTACCTTTTTGGGGGTCCTAATTAGGGGCATACGATTTTCATAATAAGGACTCTAATCAGGATCGGGCGACCGAATTTTACAGTATCGCGGGCTCCCTAAAATCATGGATTTTCATGGCATTGACTATCTTAATTAATACATGCGATTTTTTGAGCATGTTCTGAAATGTGGGAGCCACGTCAAGCAAAAGACAAAAGAATCGGCAAAGAGCAGGAATGCAATATCAAGGAAACTATCATCTGGCATGGTCTATACCAAGGACCCCTAATAGTCGGTGACTAAATACAGGGTAGTTGGATTGTCTAGGTAGACGGCCCAGACCTAAGCTTAGGACATTCCACTTTTTTGGCAACTGGGCTGCTGTTAAGGAACATAAGTTAAGTTACTATACTGGGGAAACACCACTTTTTACTATACATACCTTCTGTGGTAACTCAGCTTAAGTTCCCTAACAGCAACCCAGTACCCTAGTAATCCCTATAAAGCCCTACCCAATCCCAGTTTCCATGTCATTGTCCATTTGATTCTCCATGATTGGGGGGTAATATCCCTACATAACCCTTGAAACCTGAATCCCTATGCATAATCCCAGTTTCCATCTCATTTTCCATTTTCTTTTCCATGTGATTCTCCATTATAGAGGGATAATCTTATAGCCCTAAACCCTGACTAGTTTCCATTTAACCCTAAACCCTAAATAGTAGTTTCCATTTTCTTTTCCATTATCCAATATATCCCCTATGTAAACCCCTGAAGTCTCAAAAAACTTCACTCCAGCCTCTGCAACCTCTGTGGATGCAGATGCCATGGCGCACATCAAAGGCTGGGGTTGGGTGCGGTCAGGCACAGGGTTTTTGGTTTAGAGTGAAGGGTTTGTGGCTCTTTACATTCAGCCGACGAAGCGTCCGTCAGATTCAGGGTAGACTCCCAGCAGCACAAACGAAGAAAGGTTGCTGTCTTAGGGATCAGGCTGCCTCCGAGGGTGGGCGGAAAGGATTGGAGCGGAGCTTCTCAATAGAATCCTACATAGTCCTTCAGACCGGACTTATGCAACGAATACATGTGTAGTTCCCATCGGAAGTCTATGTTGAACAACTTCAACCTTGTAATCAGAATTTCAGTAAGGAATTGCGTCGATGTGCGGTTTATCTGGTTTGCGGCTCTAGTGTGGTTGGATCCTGCAGGCTGGTGCTAGACCTTGGGCTTTGGACACATGGGTCAGGGCAATTGCATCCCTGGCTGGCAAGCAACTACAACTATACGTGTTCTTCATAACTATAACTTGGGCCACCAAGGCAGGCCAAATGGGTTCGAACCTGCAGAAGCAGGTGCAGAATTTGCATGATACTGCAGCTGTAGATGATACTGACTTGTGGACGATAGCAGCAGCAGCGGCAGGAGACCTAGTCTGAGTGCTCACGCGGAGTTCATGTTCACAGGATGACACTGACAGCAGCACTTGAGTTCAGGAACCCAGGCAGAACACGGACCAAGAGCTGAACAATTTTAGATGAATTGAGCAGGCTTCAGTGATGCAAGTGAAAACGATCAACAACAGTCTACTCAATATTGTGACAGCCGCGCAGAGCAGAAACGGAATGATCTACGCGTTCCTGCCCGCTGCTGCTGAGGCAGTGATGGAATGTATCATTGTGTTCCTGAACCCCCAAGACGGTCACTCCACAACCACGTGGAGCAGCCGCGACAAAACCACAACAAATATGATCAGAAGGACATCGGAGCTCACCCTGTTGCAGGTGAGGAATGATTTTGGTAGTTGCTGAGATAGTATGAATACTGCAATATCTTACTCCGTATGGTAGGTTGTAAAAGTTGTGGTCCCTCTTTGCGCCCCTAGTCTCGCAGGGCCCCTAATACTTGGGTTACCCAGAAACGACCATCATTTTGACAACATTCCATGTTTGGGACTATGGCATCCCACTTAATCATTTTTCCAACACAAGTATCATGTACGTAGCGAAACAGTCAGTATTCGGGTGGGGATTAGGGAAAGGGATACATCCTAAACCCAAAGCTCTAAACCCTGAACTCTGAACTCCAAACTCAACTTCACTCAGGGCCGCGGAGCTTCCAAAGCGCAATCCTAAGCTCAAAAGGCCGAACGCTGAACCTTTTTAACCAAAGCACTAAGCCCAAGAAGCGGAAAATACTTCCAATTATGCCCTTATAGCTGTGATGAGAATAATCATAGGAGGAATAGCAGTACTAGTGCCAGTACTACTAGTGGTAGTAGTAGCAGTAGCAGTAGTAGCAGCAGCAGCAGCAGTAGCAGTAGCAGTAGCAGTAGTAGTAGTAGTAGTAGTAGTAGTCCTAGTAGAGAAGCCTTCCAGCCTAAAATCCTTCAGCACCTCCGTACCCCTTAAGTAAGGAGTATACCTTAAATCCTATGCTGATCCCTACTATGACTTCAGGAATGTTCCTTAACTGAGGAATATACCTTAAGTCATATTATATTAGGATCCTTAGTATGACATAAGGAACATTCCTTACGTATGGGGTGCTGGGCCCTCTGGGAAGGTGTTCCTGCTTGGGCAGCTCCACCATCTGAGGGGTGCAATGGCCTGCCTGGTTGCTTGCTGGTAGGATTCAGGGTTTAGGGCTTTAGAGCTTTAGGGTTTAGGGGTTTAGGGCTTGGGCTTACTTTAGGGTTATAGTCCCCCTTAAGTAGATAGAATATGGGCTATATGAGGATCTTGTTCTAATATACCCAAAGCCATACTCTATCTACTTAAGGGGGACTATAAGGGTTTAGGGCTTATGGGCTGAGGGGTTTAGGGTTTAAGCTTACTGCTTACCGGGGTAGAAAGGGATGTAAAGTTACATATAAGGTATAGGGATATGCAACGTTGAAGAGCTCAAGCTTTGGGACTTGCATGACCACATGGCATCGCAAAGTAACAATCCGGGCATCAGGGCCTGGGGAGCTATTCATGCATGCCAGGGAAGCTACAAGAAATAAGCAAAACACCAGAGTTTGGGATTTTTATTGGACTTTTGCTTGCCATCGGTTCCTGCCATACTTGGCATTTAGGTGAAGGAGTGGGACGAGGGATTTTGCCATTTCGTGGCTACTTTCGAGGATCCCCCCGCCTGTTCCCTGCCAGCCTCAGGCTTATGGGGTTTGGCTTCCTGCCTCCACCCATTAACAGTCTACAATAGGAATCATATTAAGGGCTCTATATAAGCACAGTACAAATGTTACCCAACTGTTAATGAGTGGGGGCAGTACTCAAGGTTTAGGGTTTAGGGTGCCCGCGCTTGAGGGGCATGTGGGAGTTTCCCGAAAGCACGAGCAAATCACTCAAGAAGTCACGCACAACTGCCGCAAGGGCATGTTGTTTGGGGTTGACGGCCTGAAATCACAGAAATGCAGAGGCCTGAACAATTAGGAAAAGACTCCGCATGTAAGCCTTACTTGCTTGACTATAAAACCATTCTACTTCTAAGCTTGCCCAGAACGCCCAAAACCCCTAAATAAGGAATATACCTTCAATACTACTCGGATCCCTGATATGATTTGAGGTATATTCCTTATTTAAGAGTACTGGGCTCCCTGGGTGTAGGCCCCCGCAATAGACAGACTCCTTCGGTATGACCAGGAGCCTTTCTTTGCAGGGGCTTTTCATGCGCCCATCCTAAAAAAGAGGTTAGGGCCCGGGCTTTGGGGTTTACTAGGCTTAAAGTGAGTTACCATAATGAGTATACATATATGCACATATGTGGTGATTAATGAGATTTCCCTGATATAATAACTTCAACTATGTTCCTTAAGAGCAACTCTGTTGAGTGCCTGATGGATGCACGCAGTCAGTCTTGCAAGGTAGCTTCTATGACCAGTATACTTGGGTCATGTGCTCCAGCTGTGATTCGGCTGATCCGTGTTGTTTCCGTTCTACTTCGAGAAAAACTTTGAATTGGAGCCCCACACAGATCTGCATGTTTCTCAAAAGTGCGGGCCGTTTAGGGTAGTATTTGTCCTGCGGCACCCCTGAAACCCTAAACCCTAGGCCCTAAACTATATATATATATATATATCTATGTACATATATATATATATACACATACACATACACAGACTCATTGTATCGATTTGAACCTTCATAGACCTGTGCTCCATTTTGTGGTCTTTAGGGTGTTCGTGTTTAGTTTAGGGTGGAGGAAATTTGGGTTTAGGAAATAGCCTCCTGGAAGGCCCTAAAACACCAGTCCTTATCTCGGAGGAATTCCGGATAGAGGCGGATATGGCCAGGCGCATCCCAAAACATGATGACAATTACAAAGACCTAAAAGATCTCATGAGCTTCATGGGCGGTGAAGCTGGTGACGCGTGACCCAACCACCTTTTAATCATCAAGCGTAGCATTAAGCAATGTAGCACTAGGCAAAATTCTATTTATCTTTGTAGCGAACGCCCACTAACAACAAATTAGGAAACACACGCACAGACACACGGGGCGAACGAAGGAAGAAAAAAGGGTGTAAATTGAAAAGGGATGCTGGGAGGGTGGGGTGATACCAACACATGGAATAAGAGTGGCCTTAGGCCTTGCTACTGGTTTGGACTTGAGATGCCGAACCCTTAGCCCTAAGGTCTAGGGTTTAGGGTTTATAGGTGTTGGCTCACCAAGAGAAATCCGATAAAACTCAAGGTTTTTTCTGATTTCACAAACCCAGTATAATCCTTAGGGTTTATAGTATTATGGATGGAGGAAATCTTGCACCACGTATCCACCCTATACCCCCCTCCATACTTACCTCCTAGTTGGATCCCCCACCCTGTAATAGGAGAAATGTAAGAAGACCCTCATGTAAAATACAATCATAATTCTCCCTTCCACCTAACATCCCCCTAAATCCTGAACAATTGATCGTCTCCTCCATTATCCCTAGAGAAACCTACATAAACCTGTATTCATATCCTGAACCCTCAATCCTCAACCCCGAAATTTTTGAGTTCTGTAAAAGTAGTTCATTCTGTTGTATCAGGGATGCGAGGTGGCCGAGAATAAACTACCAGAATATGGTTTCCGAAATGTGGCAACTTAATTTCAGCTCCTTCCACAGCAACACAGTAGACCCTAAGCTCTAAAAAGCCTACTAACCCCATAGGAGAAGACCCCAGCGCCTCATCCCTGCCAGCGAAGGGATCTAAAGCCTATTCAGGAAGGGTGGCAAAACAAAACACAAGGCGGGGTTAGGGGTTAGGTTCGGGAGAGTGCTGGGTGGGTCCCTTTGAAGAGGCGTTCCTCTGTCAAAACTTAGGGGACAGCAGGGAGCGCATCTCTCCAACACTCCTTAGAATTCTCCCTACGCCTCCTGGATCATGCCTCGTGGGCGGGCGTACCTCCTACTCCACTGACATGTACAACTTGGAAGTTGGGTTCAGCAACATGGAACGTCGTACACACGGAAGGATGCTCATTTAAGGCTTGGGGTTTGCGGCCTAGGGTGCTTCAGGATGCTGATCTTTTTTTTGGAGCTCGGCTCACTCTCATGGGCACCATGATTTGGGCACAGAGCCACTTTCCTGTAATTCTCCTTGGCCCTACAATACAGAACGTGTCTTTTATAGTTCTTTGGGGTTATACGATAGCGAAATTGAAGCATGATTCGTAAGCAAGCTGCAGTTTCTAGAGCTCACCAGAATCACGTAGTAAGGAAAATCATGGATGAAAATCCTAAACCCAGGAAGGGGCTACTACGCGCACTTAGAAGCGGCCGAGAAAACGTGCCTGGACCTCGACACTCGCGAGATCACCAGGATCATTGCAGCACCATAGCATGGCCCACGGCTGGAAAAAGAAAGCACCTGTGAACCTGCTGGGGCAACTCGAGTGCATAGGGTCTTGAGGACCTACTCAAAACTCCAAGACTGTGGGAACAGATTCTGGGGGCTGGCTTTGTAAAGCGGCAGCGTCTGCCAAGCTAGGTCTGCTGGGCTGGGGCAAAACTCAACCTCAACCCATAAAGGCCCTAGAAAGCCTACAGTCCTAGAGCTCTAAACCCTCAAGCCACGAAGCCTTCAAAACCCTATGTGACTGGCAAGTGTTTGCAACAACATCACCATCCCTAGATCCTTAGATAAGAAACCGGCCCCCCCTCCATCCACTCCACAGCTTGAGCCAATGCGCAGCGAACGGCTGGATTAGGCTACCAGGCTCTTAATGTTCAATATTGAGTTGTATGTAGCACTGTAGCAGAAGCCTGCCAAATCCCTCCGAAGGCATAACGAGTCCGCCGAGGATCGAGGGAACATGATTTGGATCTTCAAACTCTGGCTTCGATCTACTGTGGGAAGAAGATAAACTTACGTACTCTCTTGACATCCACTGAACTGGGTTGTCCGGTTTACTTCTGTCTTGTCGCGGGCTCCATGGCAATCCTGTCTGTCTGGGTTCGGGGAGTATCCGGACGGCGCCCTGAGGCCTCAGTGGCATTGTAGGAGACCCCAAGAAGCGCGGCGCCACATAGGGTTCATGAGTAAAGCTTGGTTTTAGGGCTCAGGGATAGGGCTTACGGTTCAGCGTTTGAGGGCTTTGTGTGACAAGAGTTGTCTGACGTTTTTTGTAATTGATGCCAGCGAAGGACTCGGTAGGGACATAAGAAGCAGAGCCCACGTTGATCAAATTTTCCAATAATAACAGAAGTGAAGCTGTGAACCCTATACCCTACATAGTAGTTTCCATTTTATCGTCTATTATCCCCATAAAACCCCAATAGAATCCCTGGAGTTTCTAATCCATGTTTAGGTGAGTGTCCACGAAGAGACGTTGGCTCTTGCAATTGAAGCTCAATCACATCTCCGCCCTGTCATGGAACTTCGGGGCTGGATGGTCGGTTATCTGACCTGCTCCTAGTACATTTCTTGAAGATTCTTTTTCTGGGAGGCCTTAAGCTGTATTCGTGAACGCTGAACTCTGAAGGTAAATCACGACCCTTAAATCACTGTCGCAAAACACCAGAATGCTAAATTACCTGAAGGTCTGTGAAAAGCTGTTCCTGTCCCCTCAACCCTAAACTCAAAGACTTTAAGTTTGTACCCTTAATGTTTGTAACCCCGGGTTCGGGCTCCCCAATACCCTTATTCAGGGCCATATTCCATGGTCTAGGGACCCGAACCCAAGGGTACAAGCCCTAAGGGTACAAAGGAGAACTCCCTGATAAACCATAAACCCCAAACCCTAAACCCCGAACCCTAAAGCCCAAACCCTAAACCCCAAACTCCAAACCCCTAAACTGCGTGAACTCACGACAACCTTGCAACCCGACTGACGGCAAGGCAAGGCTGTCAATGAAAACCTCAAACGTTCCTAAACCCTAAACCCTAGGGTTTAGGGTAAACACCTAAATTTAGGGTTTAGGGTTTAGGGGTTTAGGGTTTAACACCTAAACCCTAATTGAGGAATATACCCGCAATGATACCAGGATCCCCGGCCTTAAAAAACTGATCCTTAGAAAACACACCAGACAGCCCCCCACCTTCTTGTCACGGCTCTAAGCTTTCGAAGCTGAAAATTCTAGAGCCTAGCCCCCTAAACCCTGAGTTCAAACCTCCAGAGACCTACAAACAAAACCCTGAACCTTGGGCCATTCCCACTCCTAGTAACTGTCCTTAAGAGGGTTTTTATGAAGGAGCTATAAAGACCCCTATTACCCCTTGTGGCGACGGCTACTGCAAGGGGGAATGATCCAACCTAAGCCTAAGGCAACACAGCTCGGGGCGCGGCTCAATCGCAGATCTTCGAGGTCCTTGGGTCTTCAACTAGGTTCCCCAGTAACTCATTAATAATAAGGGTACTCACAAATAAAAAGGGCAAAAGGGTACTACAGGGGTACCTAGTCAAGCTAGATCAAGCCTGCTTTTGTTCAACGCCCCTCATTACTGTAACAGTGGTATTGAGGAGCATCAAGCATGTCAGGGTAGGGAATGGGCTTTTAGGGGTTCAGGGTTATCTAGGGTTTGGGGGTTTAGGGTTATGTAGGGGTTTGGGGTTTCAGGGTTTAGGGGTTTAGGGTTATACAGGGTTTGGGGGTTCAGGGCTTAGGGGCACCAGGTTGCAGTAATGAGAGCAAGTGCAAGCAGAAACCTCAGCGGCAACGTCAATGTCAGCAACAGCCACAACATTGTCAGGAAACACTCAAAACTCCTCATAAACCCAACGTGCATCTCAAAAACTTGCCTGACAACTGGAACCCGAAGAATTGCAAGCCCCAGCTAAACATGGAACCCCAAACGGCCCGGAAAAAGACAGCTTCCTCTCCATCGATGCGTCTGAGAGATTCCATGCTTGCTGAGTGGAAGTAATTTCAAAGCTCATGGCCTTGCCGTTTCTGAAGCACTGCGCCGGGAGATGTCTCCGAGTCTCGAAAGCCCACATCTGTACACTGTACAAAGGGCTCCAGATGCTGTCCTTTGGACAAACACTTCCCCGGACTCCAAACCCCAGAAACGCAGAACTCCCCAATCCCAATTACATAACCCCGGGCCGGAAAAGGAAAAGGAAACAACGTAAGCACGGCGGATACTAAAATACCCTGCATGACCCTGACTACCTTATACCCTGGGAATTATGCAGTAGTATATCATGAGGTCATGCAGGATTACTGCTATCAACTCAGGACACTCACTTCGCCCGTCCCCGCGGCTTCTTCTTAGGCAAGGGATCAGAAGGTGCCGGAGCCTAAGCTGTTTAGGCTGTAGGACTTCGGATTCAGGATGTAGTGCTTAGGGTGAAGAATTTAGGTTTTAGGGCCTAGGTTTGTAGAGTTTTTTGGGGTTTGGGATGTAGTGTTCCGGGCTTAGGGCGGCGCTGTAGGGTATAGGCGGTATAGGGTTTAAGGTGAGCGTTTATGGTGCAGGGTCGGGAGTGTAGAGTTTGGCGTCTAGATTAGGCGAATTGAAAACATAAGGAGGAGTGCCCCATGTGGAACAACAAAATGCGGGTACCCTCACGACACGTCGGAGATATACGGGATATATACCGATTAGGATTCCCCACAAAGATCATGCAGGAGCACATGCCTGTCAACACATCTTGTGGTTGAACTGCTTTGAAACCAGGGAAGATGACTTTGGGGGGCGGACATGGCGGACGACTGACCTGTGAAGACTTGGCGTGTCCACAGCTTTTGGGCTGTCAAACCAAGAGCCGCTTTTTCAAAAAAAGTTTAAAAAAATATCCACGCAAAGATTCCAACGGCTCGGGTTTCGGAACTTTTTCCTAAAACTTCAACCCCCAACCCGACCCCAAACCCTAAACCCTCTAAACCCCTAAATACTTTAAGATTGGTTCAATCAAGTCGCAGGCTTCGGCTTGGGCTTCGTCTTAGGTGCTGCCTGCATGTGAAACCTACTTAGAAGGTTATGGCGCAGGTTTGGGGTTTAGGGCTTCGAGGGTCAGGGGGATGTAGTAAGCAGGTTGAAAGACTAGTACGGAGTGGAGGAATGAAAACAACAATGGAACCTGCTTTTCTTTTTAGCTTAGGCTGTGGGGTTTTGGGGTCCAGGGTTGTGGGAGTGTATTCAAGGCAGATTATGGAGGAATAGAAAAGACCATGAAGGATTACAGTATTTCGGATTTAGGGTTTGGGTCAAGGGTACTTGGTAAGTAGGTCAACAGTGGGGCTGACTGGGGTGACTGTATGCATTAAATTATAGGAGACAGAATACTTCCAACGTGAACCCTGGATTCATTCTTAGGGTGTGGGGTGTTCATTATTAGAGGGAGGTGATTTTTTGCGGGATGTACCCTAAACTCTGAACCGGTTCGAGTTTGTGGGTTCAGCGCTTGGCGCTGAGGATTTTCGAGAAGGAAGATTTAGGAGTTTCTTGCCTTCTCCTTTCTTTGTCTCAATTTTCTCCTTGTGTTCACGGCTTCCCGTCAAGTGGGGGGGCACTCCATTGATATCATCAAAACTGAATTTTGGATTGTCAGCTCGCTTGTAGGATACTGGGCGCATTCATTCTTAGGGAGCGCAAGGCTCACTACCAGGTGGAGCAGTAGAATGGAACTCAAAAAGGATGACGACTGGAGTCTGTCTACAACAAGGCTACATGAGGTTCCATGTTAGATTCGGGCTAAACCCTAAACTTTAAACCCTAAACGCTTTTTGCAGCTGGCTGGCACACACTAAACACTTTTTTGAGGCACGTACTTTACGGACTGCCGGCACACACTAAAAACTAAAACCCGGAACCCATACCTCCGTAGCCCGTTCCCCAAACCCTAGGATCCCTTTTCAGATGATGACTCTCCTTCTGCACAAAGTGGAGGGTTTGGGGTTTAGGGTTTAGGGAATTTCAGGTCTCCTTTTTGGAAGGAGTCCCTACAAGAAGGAGCCAAAATGCCAAGGCCCTGAACCCGTAACCTGAAACCTCCGAAACCCTAAACCCTCAAACCCCCAAAGCCCGAAACCCTAAACCCTGGGCCCCTTTGCCTGAGGCGGCCGGCTTTCGCGAAGCCTCCGCGCTAGCACCTTGCTACGGGATCCCCAATGTAGATCCCGTGCTTTCGCGCTTGATAAAGGGTTTAGGGTTTCCCTCCCAGCAATAGGGATTGTACTAGGGATCCTCATATGAGCCATTGTCTAAACTCCTAGTGTCCCCCCTAATAAGCCCTATAGTAGTCCCCTATATAATCCCTTATATAACCCCCCTTTTGGCTCATATTAAGGCCCTGCAAAGGAGGGAGTTGATTAATCAGGGGTCTACATTGCGCGACGTTACAGGATACTACATGACACGATGTAGGGGTTAGGGTTTAAAGTTTAAAGCTTAGGATTTATGGCCATCTAGGATTTAGACTGTTTCTGCCACGGGAAATCACCTAAGTTATAGGGTACTACATGACATACCGATATGTGGGGCTTAAGATTATCATAGATTATCTAGTCTGGAGCCGGTTGCTCTGAGTGACCCTCTCTTTATAGATACCCAAAGGAGTACCTGAACCCTAAACTCATGTAGAATCATAGCCTTTTTAATGGGTTTTGGGCCATTATTTTAGTTGCTTTTGGGGGTCCAGGTAATTGTCAACATGATGGCTCCTGTTCAGCACAATTCATAGCACGAACCTTTTAGTACCCTTAAAAGGGTCCCAAGCCTGACGACCCGTAACTTTTCTAGAAATAAGATCTCCCTGAATCCCCCTCAAGAATAAAAATGTTAACCCCCCCTTCTATCCTGGTAGTCTACCGAGAAAATCAAATATTTGGAGGGTGAAGGACAATTGTTGTAGGGGAGCGCTTGTGCCCCCTAAGTGCCCTGCTTAGCTGAAGGGCTCAGCCGATGGCCTGCTGGAAGCCATAGACCAGCCACCCAGGCAGCCCAATACCCCAAAACCCTAAGCCCTCAAGAAAATACCTTAAATCATAACAGGGGTCCTACAGTAGGCCCACCTAAGGTAGTCTTCAATTCAGCCAAATTGGGCGACCTGGGGAGTTAGGCATATTACGAGACACTACTCCTTTCTCTAACAGCTAAAAGAAGAGACTTATAGGATGTTTCCTGATCGTACCATAATTTTCCCTACCCACAGTAAAGAAAAATGTCCTCATTTTGGGGGATGAGGGTAAGGTCTACCAAAACCCTGTTGCACAAGATCAAGTTCGGATAGAGAGGAGCCCTTGGACGGCTGAAGAGAGCGGGGATTCTCTAAGTTCCTGAAGAGGGGTTTAGGGTTCAGGGCTTAGGGGCTATGAGGAGCATGCACATTTCATGGGATCTCTGTTCTCACTACAAAGGTCAGACCATGCCCCCCCCAAAACCTGTAGCCCTCCCTGGGGTTCAAGATAGGTACAACCTACTTCTACATGCCCTTAAAAACACAGTTCTAGGTTCTTGAAACCCTTACTATAGTTGTAGTTGAGCTCTACGTACAGTTACATTTAAAATACTATTTACCCTGCACCTGCAAGTAGGCCTTACTTCGCGGGTCACGGGAGTAAGTTATTGTACGTCTGACCCCCCGAAAAGTGCCGTAGTAATAACCACAGTTGTCCCCTTCATTCCCCTTAAGTAGATACAATATGGCTTTGGGAATGTTATAATAAGATCCCCATATACCCCATATTCTATCTACTTAAGGGGGGCTATACTTACTAAAGTCGCCCTGACCCTGGAAGTACCCTAAACGCTACCCGGTTCCAACCAACCCGGTGCCTCGCTCGGGACCTTGCGCAGGTGCGATGCCAGGACCTGGTTTAAGGCTCAGGCGTTAGAGCTCAGGGAGTGTGGCTCGAGAAGTGGGGACAAGATGTATGCAAGGAACATGCAGATCAAACCAGGCTTCTTCTCATACGATGATAAATAAATCTCTATATATATATATATCAGGTGATGTTTGCTATTAGGGGGAACTGCGATATTCTTAGGGGATGGGAATACAAACCCAGTTTTTCCGACGAGGCCTCCCTGATCTTCAGGACAAAGGCTGCCCGCGAGTCCTTCCAGAGCAACTTTCCCCTCAAAAGTACTGGGATGGTCAGGGCTTAGTAAATGGGCTAAAAAAGGCGATAACTAGGATCCTCCTGCGAACTTATAGGGGTTTAACTATACTGAAACCCCTGACACTTAAAAAGTGCAGGAAAGCCACAGAGGCTGCTAAACGCTAAACCCCTAAACCCTCAAGGTGAAGGACTCCTTCCAGTGCCTTTGCAGTTGAGGTTGAAAGGCTTATTTAGCAAGTGGATGTCGGTAGCTTTACAATAGGTACCCTGTAACTATCATACTATCATATGGCAATAATAGGGTCCAAAATTTGGGAGTTGGGGTTTCCAAACCTTCTTGCATATGATCATTCAGCTCTTGCAAGAAAGCAGATGGCTACGGCTTACATTTTGGGATCGAATGTTGCGACTGTGGGGATGCAGGTCTAAAATAAAAGTGGGCCGGGTCGGGGGAGGGTACGGCTCTCTCTCTCCCTCTCTTTCAAGTTCGGGTGTAGAAGAGGGCTGGAGGTGCCCTCCGGGGACTTCCCCCCACCCCTCTCTCTCTCCCTCTCTCT
>CAJNIZ010005946.1:0-18270 GCA_905231905.1 Symbiodinium pilosum | reverse complement strand
GCTATAAGTATACTTGCTAAGTACCCTGACCCTCCAAGTATAGGTTTAGGGTTTAGGCTGCAGTGCTTCAGCGCTGGTCTCCGCTACCAATCAGTGACAGGCTGTTTTCGTCAGGGTTTATGACCGTCTATACAGTCACTGTCGATGGACTGTGCTGACATAATCTAGGCTCTTAGAAGCTCAGGCTTGTAGGAGTCTCCCATCCCCTGTAGACCGTCAAATAGGCCGCGAACACAAGTCACATGCCAAACTGCACTCAAATCTTCTGAGACCTCTCCTGCTTTCCTAGAATGGACTTCAGGTGAAGTCTAAATACAGCGACTACTAAAATCCTGCATGACCTTAAGTAGCTTATCATGGGAACCATGGTACTACAGTATACGAATCATGAGAATCACGGTACTATGCTGTTCAGGTCTCGCTCTCTGGAGGCGCAGAGTAGAACCCAAAGGCTTCAAAGCATCCACATTAGTACAAGGCAGAATTTCTACACTAGGAATTCGTAGTGTGCTTTGGGTTAGTTTTCCCATATAGCCGATATAAAATATCTGTGGGTTTATGTTGGGTCCCCTTGTTTTCCTCCTTCCCAGCCCAACACGCCGCACTGAACACGATGGTTCCTAATAATTACTGGGTTTGGGGTTTGGGGGGGCCTTTGAGAGGGGCCCAGATCAACGCCCTAAGCCTTGGACCCTCAACCCAAAACCATGTTAGCCTGGGGGATCAGGACGCTGCACGCTGCAGTCGACGTGCGTGACCTGAGCCATATGGTGCGCAGGATTTGGAACCCTAAAACCCTAAACCCTAAACCCCCTAAACCCTAAACCCTAAACCCTAGGGCTTCCATGTGTGGAGGGAAGAAATAAGAATTTAGCCTAAGGTCGCTGCCCCTCAGACAAGTGGCCTTCACGGAAGCCATAGTCTAGACTCCTTAAAATTTAAAGGGGTTCTATGGGGGATTATGTAGAGGTTATTAAATGGAATACTCGGAGTTTAGTCTATGGCTGAAGCAAACGCAGCCCACCCGGCATCCCAAACTGTGCAATGAGCAAAGTGAAGCTGACTCGGCAGAATCATTCAAAGCAATCTCCTTAAACTGAAGCTAACATGGAACCCCATAAAACCCCGTTTTGCAGGGACTACTGTAGTCTACAAATGACCCTTTTGAGGTTCCATGTTGGGGGAGGGTAACCAATTTAAGCGCACCCCCAAAGCCTGAACCCTTAACCCCTGCCCTACAACCTTAGATCCAAAAACCCCCTAACCCCTAAAACCCTGGCGCCTTACCCTTGAAACCCTATGCTGCTTCATGATGTACGGCTATGGAGACATGCAGACTGCTGCTTATGTAGCACTACTGGGTTTAGGGGTTCAGGGTTAAGAGTTGAACCATGCATGACCTTAGTATACAAAACTACTATAAATCCCATGGTAGAGAGTAATTACTCAGCGTCATGCAGGATTTGTAGTAACCAGCGTACGGGTTGCATCTACCAGCTAGCCCTCTTGTGACTGCTTGGAAGCTGTTGCTTTCGCTCCGGCCATCCTTGAGAAAACCTAAGCACTGGGCAAAACTGTGATTCTGACTACGGTTTCCCTCGCAGCTGACAATGTCACCTGCCCATCTGGGAGCTTCCAACAATTTAGAGCACCCTCTGTGGAAGCCCCTACAATGAAAATTGTAGTATCTTGGGGTCTATTGTGGGCGCCGTATTTATGGAAAACCCATACTCTAACCAAGTAACTGTTACAGCAGTATACGACCCGTCCAGCACTGTGGTAAATGCTTGACAAGGAAGTCTGCACCCGAAGCCCCTGAGCCCTAACCCCCTCAAGCCTGAATCGCTTAACCTGAGACAAAAATCCTAACCTAATCACCAGAATCTTTAAAATTTCCTCGGCATTTATGAGGTCATGCAGTATGTTCGAACATCTCATTCATGCCTAGTTGGGAATGGAGGGGATGGATCCCTATAGTCGTCCCTACTTGATTTTATAATTAAAGCTCATTAAAACCTTTGTCATAATACGATCTAGCATCTAGGGTTAAAGGTTAAGCTCCCTAAACCCTGAACCCTTTTTCATAATGCTTGTAAACCATGCCCCCCCCCCCCCACCCCCATGCAGACAGAAGCATGAGTAGGCAACGTAATACCACTGTACTGAACACCCTAAACCGTAAACCCTACACCCTCCCTCCCTTTGCCACCTCCCCCCCCATGTTTCCCCTTAACTAGCCTCGATTATGCATGAACAACCTGCTTGAATGCGAACCTTGGACGGGGGGGTAGCGGAACCTAGGTAGGGTTACATTCTTCGGGAAACCAAGATAGAACAGATCCCCTACAAAGTACTCAGAGGGCAATCTAGAGGTTGCTTAGAAGGTCTCTCCTATCGGGGGGACCATTGGGGGTCGGCATGGCTGTAAAACACCTTCCAGCTTGCAGACCCTCAACCCTAAACCCTCAACCCTAAACCCTCAACCCCAGACCCTAAACCCTAAACCCTTAACCCTGAACCCCGCAGCTTTTGCTCTAGCACTCGTTCGCGCAGCCTCTTTGCCAGCTCACCTGCGACCTTGGCCATTTCTTGCTTAGGGTTAGGGATTGAGGGGCTTAGGGCTTAGGATGTAGGGATTAGGATTTTGTGGCTTAGGGTTAAGGATTTAGGGATTAGGGTTCAGGGATGTCCTAACCATGAGCAACCAACATGGGCCCTTACCTGTTCCCTGGGTCCCAACCATGGACTCTGAATACCCTAAACCCTAAACCCTAAACCACCCCCCCCTGGCTTAGGGCCGATAATCCACATCTTAGAGAGTCGTGGTGGGGGAGTTTCTCAACAAACGGGGGTGCGGCGGGATCCTAGGGGTTTAGGGTTTAGGGGTTTAGGGTTTAGGGTTGTAGAGTCTAGATGGATTACAAGGGGCTTAGGGGGGGTCCGTTTCAACGACAACTATGATAAGAATGATTTTGAGCAACTCAGGTACTTCGATTTCTATTCTACGTCTCATCGTTTTCCTTCTTGGTAGTTTAATGGAAGTGTAGCAGAAGGACCCAGATGGGCACCAACAAAACAATATGAGCTATAGTCTAAACTCCTAGTATCTACCCTTTATAAGCCATGTAGTAGTCCCTTCTATGACCCCCTATATACCCTAAACCCTAAACCATATAACCCCCTTTAAGGACTTTAGATTCTAGCTCATATGAGGATACCAGGAACAACTTTGATTTGAGCAGCGCCGTTGAGAAAAAAATGCACAATGCCTCGTGTACCATTTAGGTTATAAGGTTTAGGATTTAGAGTTTAGGTTTTAGGGTTTAGGGATTAGGGTTTAAGGGTTTGGGGTTTTTCGTGTTAGTTGAATTCTGTGTCACGAGTTGACTAGATGCAGGGAGGTCTGCTAATATCGGTCAGCAGCGGAGTATCTAAAGCAAAATTGGCAAGGTGTACAGTGTAGGAACAACAGGGTAATGAGAAAAACGCTGGCAGGAATTGTTGAAATGAACCGCGGGAAAAACGCTGATATATTCAGAAAAAGGCATGGCGGAATACTGGTACACTTCTGTGACCAGAAAATTGTCGCGGCAGGGAGTTCGCTGCCGGGATTACAAAGTGAACAGCCATATTGGTATATCCAGAAGGTTAGGTTCTTCTGTATACGTCAAAGCACCTGATTCAAAACGAGATCCCTACAGTTTGGAAATCCCTCATTTACTGCACCTGTGGGAACTAGGCGCCTGCTTCTGATATTTGACACACTGCACCCTACCTAGTCTTCAACATGTTCACAAAGGTATCTGGGCTACTCTAGGAAACATGCCATATTGGTTAAACTTATCATCGGGGAGGGCTGATCGCTTGGACAATAAACCTGTACATCCCTCAACCACTTGCAACGTGCATCTTTGTTGGGGGCTTGGAAATTAGGGTTTAGGGCTGAGGAAAGACTGCTAGCTAGGTCGGAGTTGTGTAAGAATTATATCTACTCTCTCTACCTTCTGTATCACGTAAAAGGATAACCAGAAGCCCAAGACAAAAAGACGTACGGGAATATGTGAATGTTCCAAGGTCCCTGAAGACAAAGGCCTTCAAATACCACTGCTGATGCAAAAGCACTGCATACCCTCTGACACCAGAATAACTTAGGAGGACCCCCACCCTGTAACAGTGGTATAATAGGAATATAAGAGGACCCTAATAAAATCCCGGTTATCCCCCACAGTCACTATTACTAGGTGGGGGGTCCACCTAAAGAATAACTTAACTCTCAAGGTGTAAGGTGCGTAGCGCTATGTAGAAATTCTAGCATCAGCGGTAGCATGGGTTCAACCTTTGCCTTCTCTGTTCCTCCTAAGTGAATGTAACCTAATCATGGATCCCAAATGAGCCTAATTGAGGCGAACCTCTGGCCTTTAGTATAGAAGGGGCTGGTTTGGTAACCCATATCTATCTCATGTAGTTTTCGATAGCGTGTGGAGGTATGCAAATAATCCTCGCTTCTCAAAATACACCCCGCCACAAATCCTGCAACTCTGGCACCGTTATCCAAAATATGCCCAAAGGGTCCATGTAGGACTATGAAATATACTTTGGCCTTAAAGTAGGTATATGGGAACCCCTTTGGGCCCTAAGTATATACCATATACCTACATGGACCCTTTGGGATGTATACTGGGGGAAATTGGCTGTTCGAGAGGGTGGGGTGTGCATTGTTAGGGAGAGGGGATTACCAGGAAGGAGCTGAGCGTGAAAGCTGCCGGTCAGCAGATTTCAGGGTTTGCACAGCTTCTGCTCCCAGGACGGGGGAATGATAGGCATGTATAGCCCAGCTTAAAATACGCAGATACTGATTCGAGCATCGCTCATGAAGAATTGTAACGGCAACGAGGCCGCCTATGGATGAAAATTCCACCCTGCAGAAAGGCTACTGCCTAGAATTGTCGAAGGCCCTTCAAGAGAAGCAGTGGCCCGACCTAGCCCAAACCCTTAACCCCAACTCTTACACCCAGATGACATAAGAGCTCAGAGTCTGCAAGTAGACACCCAAGTATACACATTCAGCTTTGCTTCTAAAGAATCCTACACATACACCAAAACAACACTGAACATCTACCTATAGTCCCCTTCAAGTAGATTGAAAATGGGGTATATAGGGATCTTATTATAGTATATCCAAAGCCATATTCTATCTACTCATAACTGTCCTAATACATTTTCCATGTTTAGGGTTTAGGGTTTAGGATACCCCGATTACAGTGCCTATGTTCCCCTTCCCCAGCGCGCTCCCTAAACCCTAAACCCTAAACCCCAGCAAGCCTCACTCCGTAAACTCTGAATACCCAGAAAGCCCGATAGTCAGTAAGCAGGGGATATAACTTAGCTCATAGTAGGGATCCCAGTATCATGTAGATTGTATTCCCTAGTCCAGGGATATTGGGCTTTCTGTTTCGTCTTCCATTCTCTTCTCCACTCCCCCTGTAAGGCTTCCATCCTAAACCCTAACATCTCATACCTAAACCCTTAGGTTTATGGTGTAGGTCTAGATCCTAAAGTTCGTCAAGGATCCCATAGTCATGCCCACCAGGGAAGTGTTGGAGACGGTGATGTTTGGGAGGCGGTCCATGTCCATGTCCTTCAGTGGCATGGCTTGTAGGTCACAGGATTGATCGGGATATGGGCTGAAGGTCTAGGGTTTAGGTTTTAGGTTTCAGGGCTTAGGACTTAGGCGGTTGAGTCTGCAGGTGCTTAAGTGGAGTGAGGAAATATAGGCACCATTGTAAATGATTGTATAAGGAGTGCACCTCCCGCTTCCCCCGAACACCTAGGATTCTTGCCGTGGTATGTATAAGGGAGCGCCCTAAATCCCAAGCTTTAAACCTTAAACCCTCATGCGATAAAGCCGCAGGTCGGGATCTCAATTCAATGGGAAGTGTCAGGAAACTCCTGCGGATGGAGGGACTTTTGCGGCACCCTCATTATATACATGCGTGTGCTGGGGATCCTGAGTGGTGCAGGGTATCCTCCACCGCCATACCATGGTAACGCCCTGAGCGCAAATGACTGATGTCTCATCCTTCAACCATCCAGGCACACCCTCAACGCTACACCAGGAGGAAACACCCGAGCATGAATACAACTGGCAAAAACCCTAAACCCTAAACCCTAAACCGCGTTTGGCTTGTTTGCAGATGTCTTTCAGCTCATTGCCTCCCAAAAGTATGACTTCCACCCTTAATCCAGGCAGAACTCGTACTGCCCACCACGAGAAACCTTTGAAGGCGCAAAACGTGATGTTTCCGACGTGCAGGTGTACATCGGCCCTTCGCAACTAGAGCCTACGAACCCCTGGACCCTACCTAGAGTAACCTAGACCCGAAAAAACAGGCAAGCTACCAAAAAATTGATTAGGTACAAAGCCCTTCTTGTGTAGGTCAGTTGGCTACTCTGGGTCGACCCTGAACCCTAAACCCTAAATTCCTAAACCTTTAACACTCAATTCCTAAACCCTAAACTCCTAAACCCTAAATCCCTAAACCCTAAATCCCTGAACCCTAAATCCCTGAACCCCAAATCCCTGAACCCCAAATCCTTAAACCCTGTGACTGACACCCCTGCAGCTCCTTCAGCATGTCCCTGGTGTCTGAGTCGACCTGAATGAAGTCACAGTTCACCTGCCAGCAGGTTTAGAGATTTAGGGTTTAGGGATTTAGGGTCTAGGGATCTGGGGATTTAGGGTTTACGGACGTAGGGTTTAGGGATTTAAGGGTTTACGGACGTAGGGTTTAGGGGTGTAGGGCGGCGGCAGCGGTAGTAGCAGGACACTGCTCGGATAAAGAAGAGGTGTTTGTCTCACATAAGCATCGCTGAGGGTTTAGGATAGCGGGAATTCTTCTACTCGGGGGCGAAAGGCTTTACCCAAGTCTGCAAGGCTTCGCAGACTCATCCTATCTAGTGGGGGAGAGCAGCCATAGTAGCCATCGAGAACATCCCCAAGAACCAGGTGTAAACGCGGAAAAAAGACCTAAACCCTAAACCTAATCTGGGGCAAGGCTTCCATGGAATTTTCGCAGGTAACCATGAGTGGCCTCCAGTTAGGACATATACTATCATGGCGTAAATGATTTCCAATAATATTGTTGCTCTGGTGAAGGTTTAGAGTTGATGGCTTGACAAATTATTCATAACATGGTTCTAGATTCCTTGTATAATTATGGTGTATTCTGGTGATAGAACCCTAGACCCTAAACCCTGCCTTGTGAAATCATGGTATATGGTCCCTCAAGCAGACCTCAACATGATATTGGTAGTCATGGAGGCCCAGGGTTCAGGGTTTAGGGTAGATCTAAGCTATTGGAACACTTGGCCATAAAGGCAGGCTTGCAACTACCCATGAGCCTTTGTGAACCCTAAAACTTAACCCCTGGAACTTGTTCTTTAGTGCAGCCCAGCAAGGCAGACCCCAACGCACTCCACCCTGAACCATTTAAATCCTACACCTAAAAATCCTAAATCCTAAATCCTACACGCCTTAGTCCCCAATCCTAAGTCCTAACCCTTACATCCTAAATCTTAAGCTCTAAGCCGTACACCCTAAACCTTTAACGTAAACCCTGAATTCCAAAGCCTAAACTCTTAAACCAAATAGCCCTGCGTGCGCGCCTCAGACCGGTCGGGCACGAACTCCATGCGGCGCTCACGCTCCTGCAGGCATGCTGAACATTCACCTGGTTTCAAAGGTTTAGGGGTTGGGGGTTGAAGGTCCAGGGCTTCAGATTAAGGGTTTAGGGGTTTCGGTTTTAGCGGTTTAGGGATTACAAGTTGAGGGGTTAATAAGGTTTAGGGCTTCTGGTGCGTTGGGTGAGGCTAAGAGCTTTAGGTTTTAGGGATTGAGGCTTCGGTTTGCAAGTAGAGTGCTTGGACACTTACATCAAGGGTCCACGGGGTTATAGGGCCCAAATACCATAATCTGAATGGAATTTGGGACCTAAACCAAAAAGCCTTAGTATTTGGGTCCTTGGGCCCTTAGGGTTGGGTTTTCGGGGATATCATGCAATGGGGGTCAGTCACAGCTTTGGGTCTACGGGAGAGCCCCAAGGTTCTTTATTCCCACGAAAAGGATCCTGGCCTGCTCCAGCACTATCCCTAAAGGTCCACGTACCCAATAATTGGGCCCTTTAAGGCCATATATAAGGACACAAAGGAATATATGATGTTTAGGGTTTAGGATTTAGGGCCATGTACCCCAAGAATTAGTACTTGGGATTTTGGTACTCGTATTTTTCTACAGGTCTGTGGTAGGTACATGCATATTAAGTACTTGGACCCTTAGGGCATGCTATGCGGTAGGGTGAAACAGGGACTGAGGAGCTGTTTCGCACGTTAAGGCCACTGAGCAGGCATTGTAGCAGACGCTTGTTAACACTCGGCACCCCTCAGTCGCGGCGGTTTAGGGTTTACGATTTTAGGGTTCAGGGCTTAGGATTGAGGACCTGTGTTGTGAAAAAGCACAACACAGGATGAACGTTCACAAAAGTTGCCCTGCTCGCCAGTCACCACACGATCCTCGAGAGTCAACGAGGCTGTAACAAAGTCCAGACATCCTTTAAACCCTTAAACCCCAAGCCCTATCATCCCTGAACCCTAAACCTCAATCCCAAAACCCTAAACCCTAAGCCTTAATCCCTACGTCCTAAACCCTAAGCCTGAATCCCCAAACCCTAAACCCCAAGCCTTAATCCCTAAACCTTAAACCCTACTGTAAGCTGTAATCCCTAAACCCTATATAACCCCTATATAAACTACATCACCCTATGTTATCCCAAACTCTAAACCCTAAACCCTAGACCCCAATCCCTAAACCCCAATATTACCAATAAATCTGCTGGTCTCCTCCTCCTGAAGCTTCAGCGAGATACCGCGGACCGGACCCTGGCGCTTCCATGGTTTAGGGTTGTAGGGCTTTTAGGGTTAAGGGCTTCGGGAGTTTTAGGTTTCCGTGGTTTAGAGCTCTGGGAGTGTTAGGGTTGTGGGTTTTGGAATTTAGGGTTTAGGGTCTAGGGGTTTAGGGGTTAGGAATTTAAGGTTTAGGGGTTTAGGGTCGGTTTAGGGGTTTAGGGTCGAGGGTTTAGGGGTTAGGGTTTAGGGATTTAAGGTTTAGGGATCTGCGGGTGTAGGGTTTAGGGGTTTAGGATTTTGGTTTTAGAGCTCTAGGTTTGGTGGTTTAGGGTCTTTGGGTTAGGACACGTAGCGTGAGCAGCTAGTTCTTAGGGGTTTGGGGATGTACTGTCTAGAAGGCAAGGTTCTTAGGGGTGTAGAGTTGTGGGTTCAAGGCTTTGCTTGAGGAACGGAACAGAAAATGCAAACCATGAAGGGATTCAAAGTACAGGAAATGGACCAAAAATGGAAACCCACTAGAAGCATTGGGGTTTAAGTTGGGTACTGCCCCCCCCCCCCGTAACAGTCTATATTAGGAGTCCTATTAAGGGCTACATATATACAACCATAGTATACTTATTATCCAACTGTTAGGGGGGGGGGGGCAGTACCCAAGGTTTAAGGAATGAAAAATGAAAGTTAAGGTCTCTTTGGGGATTAAGCAGACATCACTCCATTCCGGTGTCTGTGAAGCCTATGAATTGAGGGGCGTTGGGTCTGTAAGGCCGACCCGAAACCCTAAACCCTGAACTCATAAACCCCTAGACCCTAAACCCTGAACCCCTGAACCCCAAAACCCTAAACCGCTTGGCTATAGGGCATTAGGGCTTAGGAGTTGTGGGGCTTGGTGCATAATGCCCGCGCCGGACCGTTTGGCCAAACTCACAAGGCTTAGGATTGTAGTGTTTAGGGGTTTAGGGTTTAGAGGTTTAGGGTTTAGGCTTCAGGGTGCGTAGTCCAACTGCGCTACCCTAAAGCCTAAACCACCCAGGCAGCCATCTTGGCTTCATTTCGGGATGCGAGGGCCCCGGCCACGGTGTAGGGCTTGAGCTGAAATCCTGAAACCTTCACCCCTGCACCCTAAACCCTAAAACCTAACCCTAAATCCTTAACCTCAAACCCTGAAACCCCAAACTTTACCCTTAGACCACCAATCCAATAGGGTTTGGGATGTGACGTGAGGAACTTCAGATGTAAGGTGTTACACACGCTTTACCCGCTTGCTGTTAAGGAACCTAAGCTAATTTCTGCCACAATATGGGTACATGGTACATAATCAGGTTTCCGTGTTATAGTGACTTAGCTTACATAAATTCCTTAACAGCAACCCAGTTTAATTAGGGTTAAGGGTGAAGGGTCACCAGGATCCATGGAATGATGCAACTTCTCTACCTGCAGGTCACGGGCCTCCTGTGTGGCTCTGGGTGAGAGGGTCCCTGAAAAGGGTATACACACACAAACATCATGGATAACTCAAGTGGTGGGGGCCAGGATGCGCAGTTTGGGTTTGTGGTTATGGGTTACGCAAGGGGAACCTTGACACCTTCACATCCAACACCTTATTACCCTCAAATCAAAAACCTTTAGTATTTTCCTGAAAATCGTGTCCAAAATATGTTTCTTGTGTGGAGCGCTTATTGCGCAATCTATATTTTTGTGAAGGAAAGCGTGTACCTAGCCCTACAACCATGATTTAAGCATATGCTCTCAACACACGTCAGCGGCCTTCTGGATGCGCTTCATGAGGTGTGTGGTGAAACCAGCGATCTTGTTGCCTTAGCTTTCAAACTTGCTGCAGGAAGGGAAGGAACCGAAACAAGGGGCTTGGAGTTTTGGGTCTCGTGCTTCGGGCTTAGGATCGTTTCGTCTTGAAACACCTAAGCCCTAAACCCCAAACCCCCAAAACCCCCAAAACCCCCAAACCCCCAACCCTTGGGGCACATTCCCAGCCTCAAGAACAGGCAGCATGTGCTCTCTAGGAAGGGGTTCAAAGCGGCAGCTGGCACTGATGAAAGCCTGGATTTGTGGCTTCCTGTGTTGCGGGTGCGAGAGGGCTGAATTCCATATCCTGGGGGCTCTAGGTCTGTAAAGATGCCTACTTTGGGCTCTAAAGCCTACAGATAATGCCTCCTTTGAACTATTTGAGCTATAGTCTTAAATGGGGTTATATCAGTGTTATCTAGGGGAGTACTACAGGGGTTATTCAGGGAAATACTTGGAGTTTCGACTATAGCTCATCTGCAGCCTGAGGTTCTGAAGACAACTTATGAGTCCTTCCAAGACGGTTAGGTAGTCTAGTAGTCTCCGATGTTTCCGAAACCTCCCTAATCATCCCCCAAGGCTCCCTCAAGTTGCAGCAACAACACCCCCTAAACCCACAAACCCTAAACTCTAAATCCGAAATCAAGACCCTATACGCTAAATCCACTTTAAGGACTAAGCCCGAAATCCTACTCCCGCCCCCGCCCCCCCTAAGCACATTGTGATAATGAGGCCGCCAAAATACGGAGACGCTTTGACGGGATGGTCGCAACCTCCTGTCGATAATGTTGGAATCCAGGTTTTAGGGTTTGGGGTTTAGGGTATCCGGGTTGCTGTTAAGGAGCTTAAATCAAGTTACCATAGTATGGTGTACCACATGGGTATACCGTAAATGATGGGGTTCGATAAGTCTTGTACTTTAAATCTAAATTTCCAAACAGCAACCCACTAATGTTGGAATCAAGTGTTCAGGGGGGTTTTCGTTAGGTTTAAGGGTTTGAAGGGGAGAGGGCGTTTATGTTTTAGGGCATGGAGTCAAGTTTTAGGGTCTAATTACGGAAGTTTTAGGGTTCCGGGCTGTGTGGAGGAAGTCTTGCACCACTTAGGACCTCACAACACTGCAATTCCAAGGCGCTACACGCAGCCCCTGGACAACTTTTGTTAAACGAAGTAAGTGGGGCACGCGTGAAGGCAAGGGCAGTGTTCTTGGGCCGACGGCCTTCATACGCAAATGCTTGAAAGGCAGCTTTCTGAAAAAAACAACTTTACCCTTTGTCACGCGCTCGTGCGCCAGAATAGCTAACCACGTGGGTTCACTACCACATGCACGATGCCGCGCTTGTCGGCTTGCAGGACAGACCCCTCCAGCGTGTCATACAGCAACTAGGGACGTGCCAGACGTCCTACAACAACCAAGAAGTACAACCACCCAAGTTGGGAAGCTTTAGGTTCAGGGATCAGGGTTTAGGGCGGCTTAGGGTATGTGATTTGGGTTGGTACCCCAATCTTTTTGGGGTACTTGGACCCTCAGGGCAACAATTGGGAGGCTGGTATCCAAATCATCGTCTCTGGAGTGGATCTACAACATAGGCGGGGAACGTTTTGACGATAGACGTGTTTGGGAGCCCCTTGTGCATCAAACCTTCCCCTAAAGTCTAAACCCTGAATTCTAAACCCTAAACCCCAAACCCTAAACCCCAAACCCTAAACCCCAAACCCTAAATCCTAAACCCTAGCCCGAAATTTTAGGTTTAGCGGTTTCTCAGAAACGGCGGTTCTCGGGACTCTAGGCTTACATAGCGATGCTACAGACATTGAAGTGGGTCATACCAAGACCCTCCTAGTTCCCTTGATTGGAGATATATGAGCTATAGTCTAAACTCCTTAAGGGGGGTTATACATGGGGGATTATATAGGTGAGTACTATAGGGGTTATTAAGGGGGATACTAGTTACTAGGAAATCAGACTATAGCTCATATGGCACCTAAAAGTGGGTACCTACGAGTGGCGGGTGGGTGGGAGGTCTGGGATAGAAAGCACATTCTACCTCCAGACTTTGACAAGGTTTAACGCCTGCGAGGACATACAAGCAAGAGATGTTGTCAGGCTAGGCACTGATCAGAAGATCTGGCTTTAGGGTTCATGCTTTAGGGGGGCCGTGGGCAAACCAACATGCAGCTACCATTTCAAAAAGGGGTATTGTGGATTCCATGTTACCTTTGGGTAGTGGTAGCTTTGGCTTAGTTTTGTTTCAATTTCTTGGTGCCCTCATTTCTGCCTACTTCACGGTTCGAAAAATGTCAGGCCAAAAAACATTTAATTGCATTACTTTTGTTTCAATTTCTGGGGGCATCTATGCGAAAACATGGGATTGCACAGCCAGAATGGGCCCCAGAACCCAGATCCCAAAACCCTAAATCCCATAAGCCTACTTCCAAAGCTAAGGTAGGCCTTTTGGCGGGCTCCACTTGCTGTGGAGGGCGGTAGCTGATTGTTGGAGCCTCATGGGACCTAGTAACTACACATGACATATAACTGGTCTTATAACCCCACTTATAATCCGCCAGAGCCCCACTTATAATCCCCCTAAATGGCTTTGTAGGATGTATCCAGATGATTTGAAGAAGCTCAGTGTACTTCTTCACGGTCATATTAAGGTACGTCTCATGTCTAGAAGCGTCTCAGGATCCCCAGCAGCCAGCTGCTTCCAAAGGCTGAAACTCTCCTCATCAGAGGCTAAGGCCCTTTAGGGTTTAGGGTTTAGGGTTCTTCAGCATGACGGCCACCAGGCGTAGCCATTTGACTGCCAGATTTGGCCGACCCTGCTCTGGAGTGCCATCAAGATTCCTGGCGCTTTGCGTCAAGGCCTCGGGACAAACGTCTTGCTGCTGATTGGACTTTGAAAATACTCTCTTTCCGAGCTGAAAAAGCCAGGCCGATTTGTGCACCCAATCTTGGGCATTGGCAACGGGTCCGCAGTCTTAAGGTATAGAGTGTAGGGATTATGAAGCTGAATGTGTTCACCCAAGGGTACCCACAAATGTTCCAGATAAGAAGCGTTGCAAGCCCATTTATAAGTAGTCACCTCACCAAGTCCCATGAACCTCCAAGTATCGTGATATAAGTGAGGACAGCAGTCCTAAACCTCGAAGCCCTGGCACACCTACTTGGAGGGTCAGTGAGGGTTTAAGTTCAGGGTTTAGGTTGGGACTTAGTAAGTATCGCTTAGGTGGACCCGCCACCCTGTAATAGCGGCATAAGAGGAGTAGAAAGGGGTTCCGAATGAACACTATGACCACTTGTCGTCACTATTAGTGGGTGGGGTGTCCACTCTAATTGGCCCTTGCTTGCCATCCAGTACACCCAGCCATGCCAATTCTTCACCTACTTACCCCCTGACTCCCAAACCCTACACACAACTGTATGGGGTTTAGGGTTTAGGGCGTAGGGTTCAGGATTTCAAGTAGTTTCCATCTTCTTCTTCCATTTCTCCATAACTAGCTCCAGAGCCTCAAGTTTGAGTTCTCTGAAAGAATGCAGTCTGGTGATTTCTCAGCCAGACCCTTTCCAAATTGTTGTGCAAGGGTTTAGGGTTCAAGGAATTGCGATTCAGGGCTTAAGGGTTTATGAGGGTTTAAGGGTTTAGGGCTTAAGGATCTACAAGTTAGATCTGCTAGAACCATATGCAACATTATATAGAGATTATGTTATGACAGGTCTGTATAGGGGATCTAACTTCTAGATCCTGCCAAGGGTCTGGGCAGCGCATAAGTGTGTATATCCAGACATGTTCCGTTGTACCCTTAAGATCGGCAAATCCTAAACCCTAAATCTCATACCATTCTTGGGGGTCCCTCCCTAAACCCTAAACCCTAAACCCTAAACCTGAACCATGGCAAATAGCCGTGCTTAAAGGTATTCAGGAACCATGCCCTAAGCCTCAAGGGTACAAGCTCAAAGTCTTTCATATCCTCCCCAACCCCACTAACCCATCACCATAAACTCTCAGACGCAAATACCCCTAAACCCTAAATCCTAAACCCTACTTCGGAATTTTGCCACACTTCGAACTGAAAACCGTAGAAGTGGCGTTAGGAACCTAAAGGCTCCAAGTAGCTGTATGGTAGGATTTCTATGATCACCTTTCAGGTTTAGGGTATAGGGTTTAAGGTTTAGGGTTTAGGATTTGAATTTAGGAAATTCTAGCCCCCTAAGCCCAAACTCCCACATACCTTCCCTCATCTTCTCCCCTAAGCCCTACCCCCTCCCCTTCACCAGCTTCCGAAACATGCGCTCGGTCCTCTGTGATCTTCTTGTTGATCTGACAATGGCAGGTTTGGGGGCTATAGGTCTGCATAGGTTGAGGGCTAAGGATTGAGTGTTTAGCTCTTTGCATGCAACAAAACAGGTGCATGTAAATATGTTGCACGTAATATGTGGGCATTCTTTTGCAGCGTGTTTAGCTAGCAATATAAGCAGTCCGTGCATAAACATGTAATGTACATACATACATATATATATATATGTATATGTATGTGTCTGTATACGCACGTGTGAACGTGAATGTCTATCAACTCAAGCCTGCACACTCATGAGCATAAGCAAGAAGAAAGCTTTCACACACATGGACCACGCATGGAACCTGTGCAAGTACGCGTGATGTGGATCAGAATGATTTGCCGGGAATCTCTGGTTTTGCAAGCTTTAGGTTCTGTCTAATCAATGATGACTCCTAGCCCTAAATCCCTCAACCCAAAACCCTAAATGCAAAACCGTGAACCCTAAAACCTAATCCAACAAAATCCAAAGCTAAACCCTAACAGCTAAACTTCAGCATACTTCAGTTGGTTTTCAAGCCAACCAGATGCCACGTAGGAACCTGAGGCAGATACAATTCAGACGGCTTAGGGTTCAGGGTTTAGGGTTGGAGTCCTAAACCCTAAGCCAGAGCCGGTTTAACCGCATCTGCCCAGGGTTTAGGGTTTAAGGGACCTGTGGCTACCTTGGGTTTAGGGGTTATAGGGTTTGGGGTATGGGAATCTCAGAGTAAGCCAAGAACTCTGAGCGGCTGCGGTTGTTGAAGCTCTATGAACCTGATACTTATCAGAACCCTAAGAGCCAAGCGTCCTGAGTTTCCTCGATGAGTTTCGGGTTCAGGGTTTAGAGTTCCGGGTTTAGGGTTTGGGCTTTTTCAAGTGGAGTAATGTTTGAGCTTCGGAATGATTTTGCAGAAAACCGATACAGGTACTCCTTGCATGATTGAATATCTGCACTCCTTGGGAAGTCGCCTGAAAACTGAATCTTATAGGGGTGAGCCCCAACAGCATTCCAAAGAGTATCTACATTTGAATGTTTGCAGATGTTGTAAGTGGCTCCCCCAAAACCCTACCTAAAATCCCAGATACCCCAAGAAGCAGCTTTTTATCTGTGAAAGTATTAGGTATTTGGGGAAGTCTAGGTACACCCACAATGCAGCTACCTAAGCCCTCGTCTGTAATTCCTTTTGGGGTAGTATGCTGTAATCCCTTACCCAAAAAAGCAGGCACACCAAAAAGTAAATAGGAGCCCTGGACCTTAAATACGCCGTTGGGACCCGTTGGGTAAGCCCTGTCCACTGCACCTGCCTGGAAGTCCAGGGTGAGCTTGCCATAGTACTTCTCCACGATCACGCGAGCAGCCTGGCTGTTCGCTGAGGGGGGGGGACTCTGGGCTGCAGATAATGCACGGTTATATAGGGTTATGTAGGGTTACATTGGGATGATGGACAAGAAAATGAAAACAACTATATTATCATAGGGTTTAGGGGCCTAAATACTTGCCAATATCATTTGGAGGTCCATTTGAGGTACCATGTACTATACATATACAGAGAATATGGAACCATGATATTGGTATTTATTTAGGCCCCTATATTAGGGGCATACACGATCAGAAGTACCATATTTGCCAAGGCGTCACTTACTTAGGGTCTTTCAGGATGTTAAGGGGAGGGAGTGGGGTGCTTCAAGCAATAGCTGCATAAGGTTTATGAGGAAAAGATGTTAGTTATCTTAGGCTTCCACAGAAAACACCGCCGCAAATACTGAGGTTTCAACCCCTAAGCCCTAAACCCTAAACCCTAAACCCTAATCCCTAAACCCTAAACCTAAACCCTAAACCCTAAACCCTTAGCCCTAAACCCGAACCCCACCTAAACCCTTAGCCCTAAACCCTGGTTCTGGCCTAATTCTGAGCGTGTCTCAACATTGGGGCAAGGATGAGGAAGCCTAGACCATCCTGTGTGGTTCCTTTTTGGGGTAGTCAATTCCCTAAGATTTATAGTTCCCCTTAAGTAGATAGAATATATGGTTTAGGGTTTAGGGTTTAGGGCTTAGGGTTTAGGGTTTAGAGTCTATTCTCATCCCTTACCAAAAAGCCATAACAAACCCAACAAGGACGTACATAGGAGCCCTTGGGTAAAGCTTTGGGGGAGAGGAACCGTTTCCTTGGTCTCCGGGTTACAGATGTTGGGCCACGGCTGAGAAGGTCAAGTGTTGAACGTGATCTACTGCTTTTGTACGGCCACCTGCAAACATGGGCCTGTGGTTTAGGGACGATGAAGGTTAAGTCTTTTAATGATAGCTTGAGGAAAGCCCTAAGCGCCGACCCCGCTACCGGCCTGGAAAAATCAGCATTTTCCGTGGTGATGTACAATATGATACTGCCCGTCACATGGATATCATCTTCAGTATAATGTGGGCATCAGGGCGTACTCCCTCGACTAAATCCTCAAGCCTAAACCCTAAATCCAGCCCTTAACCTTGACCCTATGCCCCACCTGGGTCCTGCAATGTAGTACCTGTTTGGCGCTTAGGAGTTTGGGTTTTAGGGTTTAAAAGGTTTAGGGTAGTAAACACCACATCTTGACCACACGCATTTGAAAGAGCCGAAACGGCCATTATGTAGTATACTTAGAACTATACCCTATAAACTCTATACCATGGGATTAAGGGCTTAGAAGCCCTGAGCCGGGTGTCTGGCCTTCTTCACAGTCTTCGTGCGAACTCGACCCATGGCTGGATACGAACTGAAGCTTTGCTACGCGATGAGCTGAGGAAGTTCCCTATCGAGCCGCGTGGTCCATGGCGGAGAAGGGGTTGAGGGCTTAGTGTCTAAGGTGGAGCATTCGGAAGTCATAGGGCAGTTCTGATACTGCACACTGTAGCAGACATGCTAGGCACAAAAAAGGCAACTATTGTAATAATGCTATAGTTTCCTTTCACTTTCTTCAAAAGTATTGAGAGAGTGGAAAGGCAGGCGGAAACTGGGATTCTCACCAGTTGTTCCGCCTTTCCTCTGCATAATTGGTCGGCTTCCGCGAAGAGTTTGGGATATGGCTTTTACCTTTTACCCTAAACCGTTTAGTATGAGGATAAGCAAGAGAACTCAGAAAGAAACACGGCGGGGAGGCTTCAGAGCTTTTTTTTTTGGGGGGGGTGGAGGGGGGGGGAGGTAGGGTGTAGGGTTCAGGGTCGGGGGTGGGGCATGGAGAAGGACAGACTTAAGAGACACTCAGAACGAACAACGGC
>CAJNIZ010005945.1:0-18445 GCA_905231905.1 Symbiodinium pilosum | reverse complement strand
CGCGAACGCTTTGCGGACGCTTTGCGAACGGTTTGCGAACGCTTTGCGAACGCTTTGCGAACGCTTGCGGACGCTTTGCGAACATAAACGCAACGACCTCGCGTCGCCTCCTGGACCCCTGGACCCCAACCTTAAAACGGGAACCCTTCTGCTACGCATTCGGGAAAAGATGATGGTAAGAGGAGGGGATAGTTGAGTGGTTATGGCGCTACGGTTCACCTCAAACATCCCACCGCCCACACCTGAATTTTCACCCCTATGCCAGGAACACGCAACACTGAGGCCAGAGCTGCTGGTCCAAATTTTGAGCCAAGAGCGCAGACATTGCGAAAGCTGCCCATCAGCGACTAAGTCCAGCTATTCGGAATGCGATGGTTCTAGGTTGAGGGATCAACCAGTTTGCTTGTAGGATCATGGCTTGAGGGTGTAGACTTCTGTCACCACATGTAGGGCTTCTGCTCTTCAAAAGGGTTTAGACTGGGCTTCCTATCTCTCTCTCTCTCTCTCCACCTCTCGCTCTCCCTCTCCCACTCGGGAGCTCCAACTGCAGCCGCTACGACAACCTCA
The DNA here is from genome assembly GCA_905231905.1 of Symbiodinium pilosum. Lineage (NCBI taxonomy): Eukaryota > Dinophyceae > Suessiales > Symbiodiniaceae > Symbiodinium > Symbiodinium pilosum. The sequence continues at coordinate 17,878 of CAJNIZ010005945.1, read as the reverse complement.
TTTTTGGCACGTGCTACTGTTGCAGGCAAAGTCATTTGATGCTAAAGTGCTAAACTGATTCCACAACAGGGCGGGCTTGCTGGTCTCAGAAACCAACGTTGATGAGGGAAATTAAGACTGCCCACTGAAATCACCACTGCCTCCTGAAACATGATTCCGGAAAGCCTATAAATCTATGAACTAGGCTGCCTTGTCACTCCAGTCTTGGGCCCACAAAATGGCTGCGGCGATTCCACGGCCACAAATGCAAACAACACGCGCAACAAGAGGCGCCCTGATGCTGATCCAGCCTTCCTCATCAATCATGGGATGTGCGCTCCCGCCTCCTTTTCTTGCACGGGCTGCTTTGATGCTCAGCAACGAAAACTGATGTGGCCTAGAGCTACGGCCAAACTGCCAGCCAAAGGACTCCCATGTGCTGATCGTCGCTTAGTAAGTATCATGGCTTCGGGCTCGTGCCGTAGGGGTTGAGCTCTCAGAATCCTGTACCCCCGCGGATTTTACCATGTAAGGATCCCAAGGACCACCCTCACTTTGACAAACCCACGTATGACTAGTCCCCCCCAAAACAGCATGCAGCCGTACTTCTTTCATCATTGCTTGATCAGCAGCACCGTTATTGAATGCGGATTTCCCCTGGCCATGGTCAGTCTTGGAAAACCAGCTTCCTTGGAAAGTTTCTCACAGTCAGGCCCCTGCAGATAACCTAAGACCTTGTGAAGACGCCAGAAGCCATAAGCAAGACCCAGATTTGTGACAAACCCCAGGTTGAGTACGCTAGCTGCTGCTCAGCTAGGAAGATGCACGCGCAAGGTGCAGCTCAGCTGATCCTTCACTGGGCGCAGGATATAAAGAGATTGCTAGGGTCACTGTGGAAGGAAGTCGAGGTGATCCCTGTCTTGTACTTTGTGAAGGAACAGGTTGGCAAGTTGGCCGCTTCAGCAGCACTTGAATGCTACCTTGCCATTTGCTTTGTCGTTGCCGGGGCCCATTACTGTCTGTGCTAGGGCCAAGGGCCAAGTACTATGCAGTTTCCAATTGGTCCTGCAGCATCCTGCAGTCTCGCAACAACCGTAGCCGGCTTTCAGCAAGCAAGGACTCAAGTTTCGGCACATACGCACGGGTTTCCCGTCACAAATCTCAGGAAAAGAGTTGGCAGGGGATAGCCTTCTGCGCGCGTTTCAACAGCAGCTCCTCAAGCACGGCGTGGCCTGCGCCGGGGCTTAGACTTAGGGCATTGCAAGTTTCGGGGTCTGCATTCTGCAGTTACCGACAGGATTTAGAGTTCAGGGTTAGCAGTGCAAGGCTGCGATTCAGGATCGAGAGAACATTCGCATCACAAAAGCCAGACAACCTAACATCTTCATGGGAGCAGAATCCATGCTGAAAGCCAAGCGCTGAATTGGTCAGATTTTCGGCCTGCCAACACTCCTGTGGTCTCAATCTTCAGGTCCTTGCGACTCGCCAGCACTCCTCAAATAGCTACTTCAGTCTTGATAAGTTCACATGTCTTGCATGCGGATGCTTGTCTGATGCAAACCTGAGTCCTAGATCACGCATAAGGGCTTGGATCCATGCGCGGAAAAGGATCACTGGAGTGTTGGAGGGATGCGCGCGGGCAGTGCTAAGCGTTGAAACAGCCGTCGTCAGGCCGAATGCAGGAGTCAAGGAACCAACGCGATGTTATTCCACTCGCGTGGTGTGTTCGTGCGGCGGGATATACCAGAGGAGGAGTGCAGAACGCGCAGAGCACCGTCTGCAGGCCTGATTCGGTTTCCGTCACGGACAATTTACCTCAGTGCTAGTGATTCACCCTTTCCAATCCCCTTCCACATGCCTCCAGCCCAAGGAAAGCAGCCTGGCAAAGCTTCACTTCGTAGCATGGGAACTGCAGCTCATGACTAAGAACTACCATCTGTATGCTTTTATGCCTGTCCCCTGCCTTAAGATGACCCACATTGAGGTGAGGGGGAGGTTTTAAAAACGAGTGCCTTTCATGGACCTGAGGTGGCCAAGGGATTGCTCGCCAATTGCAGACCTAATTACTCCTAATGTCACTGCGTAAGGCTTGAAGAGAAAGTTGACCGTGCAGGATATTTGTGGACATTCGCAATGTTCATGTCAGAAGTCACTGCCTCAGACGCCACCAACAGAAGCACAACTGCAGCGTCTCACAGAAGAAACGGCCACTCTCTGCAAACTGCCATATGAGAAACTTGAAGTTTTGCAGTTCGTCAGCATAGCTATCCATGATGGGCAGTTCCTCCTACAGATGGCATGAAAAACCTGAATACACAGCTTCCTCAACCAGGAAATGTCAAAAGCCTCGCGATCTCATGTTGTCGAGGAATTGAGGCTCCTTCGACAATCTTCGCGATGTCTCCGCCAGGCCCGGCGTGACGACCCTCCTTGCACGACAGGTAATACCGGTACACCTTTCGGCCCTTGGAACTCAAAAAACTATTCACTCACTCACATCATTGAACCCTAATCCATACCCGGAACTTTCCTCAAGCCCTGCTTCCGAGGCTGATCAACAGTATAGCGCATCCTGCAGAAAGAGCAGCGCCACTTTTGCAGAGGCTCCGGTAGGCAATGCCTTGACATCACTCGGCTTCTGGTGGTAACGCCATAAAAGAAGCTTTGTCGGGCCCATGTAGGACCAGCTAGGTGCTCTACGTAGACACAGCGTTGATTTCGAGATCTGTTCAGATAATGCAGCGGCAGAAAGTACAAGGATTAGGTTTTGAGGTGGTTCATGACCGCTCAGACAAGCCGTACGAGCGAGCACTACTTAGATGCCACAAAAGATATTTCGACAACTACCATACCCCTAGTCACTCACGCCTTACAAACCCCTAGGGAATCCCAGAGCATCCAAGGCGGCTTTGTGTTGTCGTGCCTGCTTCTTGTTGTTTCTTACTGCATCCCACGTGTTTTCAGTCTTCGTTACCTCATTCATTTCTTATTTCCTCAACTAGGACTGGATGCTATGTTGTGTCGCCTTGCTGTTTTTCTTTGCTGTGTTTCATTCGAGCATTGATTGTTTAAGGTGAAAGTCTTTGTACTAAGATAGTCTGAACTACGCAGGTGGCTGTTTTCCCCGCAGAACAGACTACGCAAACATGCTCTTGCTATCGTGCTGCCTACGCGGCATTCCTGTGCTATTGACAATTCTATGCAGCACGAACCTCTTTTTGCTCACAAAACATACGAAGTACGCAGACTACGCGGATGATCGCCCGATCTGGCATACTGGGCAGTCTTCGATATTGTGCTCCACCCTTAGTAAACCTTTTTGTGCAGGCCTTCAGGGCATCCTCCAGCAGAGGCCCATTGAAGTCGTACTCAGGACCTCCAAGACCAAAGGCTTCCAACCAACAAATAACAAATGACCGCCACTAGGCAGAAATAGTGTCAAATTGGTGTGAATGGGGTATGTGAGGAGATGAGTAGTCAAAACCAAGCTTGGCACAGGGCTGGGCAAATCAGCAACCAGAAGTAGGTGCTCGCCTGACTCCTTCCTGACTCCAGAGTGCAAGGGCAAGCGGGAGACAGACGACACAGGAACGTCAAAGGGAACGGCTCAAAACCCAACCACTTACAAAAACCTGAAAAGCTTAAATAGATGATAGGATCTCCATAGATTCAACATTCTAACTTCAAAGTAGTGTTGGACCCAGAAAAGTGAGAACCAACATGGCAGCGACCCTGAAACATGGCAGTCCAAGAGAGATGAGCGCCTTACATCCCTTCAACTAAGGGCACTTCTCAATGTCATGGGTCCCTTGGTCGTAAACCTCATATTCCGCACTACATTGGTGGTCTGAAGGAAATCGAAGCTGAGCTCACGCAAACTTAGACCAAATCCTGAACACGGAAGTTTATATTCTTGAAGCTCTGGTCGCGCAATTTGAGGTGCACGGCTGTCACTGTTGCAGTTGTAAGGATACCTGCTTGGAACCCTGTTGCAAAAAAGTAATGTTGTCCTGATACAACACCCCACGTGTTTGGGATCCTTACCAAATGATCCGAAGCCACAGACCTCGACCCTGGCCTTAAGTGTATCCCCTAAGAAAACCTAAAACCCAGACAGCTTCACTCCCCAAGTCTACATCTTGCCACACTTTGAAACGTATAGCTCTGTCGGCAGCCTTCGCGTCGTTCCATGCAGCAGGCTGTCACTGCGCGGCCCAACTTCACCTGAAGACTTTGTGGTTCATGGGTTTTTCGGAGGCTAAGTTAGTGGGACTATGAACACGTGCGTTCATGGCCGACTGGGCGTTCCATAAGCGGAAACATTCACGCGCCCAAGCCCAATTCGCTTGTTGAAGAGAGAGCTCCTACAATGACAAGGGTACACCATGTAGCCTGCATGCAAGTAGGGGCGCGTCAAGTCACAGCCACATTGAACCTGAAATACATTAATCATAACCTGAACATGTGGCTTCAATCACTACACAGGCCGCGAGACCACCACTTCAGCAGGTTTAACAGTTGTCAGGTGCTTCTACGTCTACTCCACCTATTCAGAACAGTCACGATGCTCTATTGGGAGTTCCTCGAGATGAGCACCCTCCCCTGGATTCCATCATCCCTCCATAATTCTGATGCAGGCCCCAACTGGACCCATCGCAATGGAATGTCAAGAGAAGACATACTGATGCGTACGTAGAGCGAAGAGATGAAAGGAAATCTTATCCTACTTCCAGACAAGTCTCGTGTCCATGAACCGCAGCAATCATATCCCTAACTCCTACCTACAAGAATCTCCAGCAACAGCATCCGGACTCCCAACCTCGAGAAACCCCCACATTCTTCTCCGAGCCCAGGCCTCGAGCTCCGACCTCACTGCCTCGCGCGCAGCCGCCACACGCGCTGCCGGCGAGCCGTGGTCGCAGAGGAAGACATGCGTGACCCCTGAGGCAGGCCTGGCAGCAAGCACTGCCACGTAGTATCTCCAGACTGCGGGGCGTCAGTCTGTAGCTCCAAGCCAGTTCAAAGAAGTTCAGCGCTTGTGGTATTCGGGTGCAAAAGGTTGAGGGGGCCGGATCCAACAATTTAAGAATCCGTATTGAGGGGACATTTTTCCATGCCAGCCAGCTAAGGTCAAGGTTGCAGGGAAAGGATAGCCAGAGAAGGTGCTTTTGCTACCCTTGAAGGGGCGCCTCAAATCCTCCAGCACCTCTCGCAAGAAACTCCATCGGGTAAGGAAGGCACCAGGTCTCGACGCAAGTTTACCCACGTGAGCCAAAGTAGGAATGCGATTTTCCGAGCCGTTTGACATGGCCTGAAACAACAACGCATTACATAGCAAAACCCTCGCGCGAGCCTTTTTTTGTTCCTAATGGAATCTCGGTTACAGCTGGTGTGATGTTGTTCCCAAATCTGGGGCTGCGGCGTCAAGTCTCCCAGCTTATCGGTGAGCATTTCAGCCATCTCAGTTGCTCCAGTGGCCTCCGCCTCAGGGTGCGAGAGACTCGACTTGAAGGAAATAGGGTGAAGCGAACTGCGCAAATATTCTCAGGAGCGATGACGGTGCTAGCGACCCTTATGAGGGTATCGGTTTTGGATCAAAACTCAAGAAGTTTTGTGCTGCTGCAGCAAGGGTTTTGGGGCAATTTTTCCGGCCAGCATCATCAGCACAATTGGGGTCTGTGCTTCTCACTATTTTACATGTCAACCTACCTATGGGGTTTGGGAGGGATGCTGGCTCCTCATTTGTGTGGTATCAAGAGGGAAACAGGGGGCCAGACAGGCCCCACGATGCTTCTAAGATTCTTTGGGGCTACTGGACCAAAAAAGCGCTGCGAACCCTCGGTTTTTACAGGCCTCTTGCACGCCAACACCTTGGAAGCCCCTATGCTACCATTGCACTTTTAATCTAAGTACTTAGTATGGGAAAATGCTGCTTCTGAATTGCAAAGCTTGAAATGTGGCCAAAATATGGTAAACTTGCAACACAAAACATGTTCACAGCGCCGTCGATGGCTTTTCTTGTTTTTTGTTTCACCCTTCCTGGTCCCAATTTAACCCACACTGGAATTCCAATCCTGCTGACGATGCTTGCGTACGGGGCAAGCACAAGCCCCCTCCATAAGACCATTATCTGCACAATTGGGGCTATATCTTGGGAGATACTATTAAGATCCAACTTAGACAGGTCCGGCGAAAGATTCCACAAACACTCCGCACAAGATGTGATGAACAACCTTCAAGCCCCGACCTCCTAACTTCCAAAACCGTCAACCCAAAACGGATGGCTTTTGTTGCCACGGAAAGCCGAAGCAGCAGAACACACCACTACCCCAAACCAAGTCCCTCGAAGCCGATGCGTGCATTCCACGCTGTGATCCCGGAGCCTTGTAGATTGCAGGGCACAAGCACACAAGGCTTGGCGCAATGTCTACCTCAGCTTGACATCTTCCAAGCTCGATTTGGAAAATGTTCTGATTCAGCCCCAGCCATTAAGATTTACCCTTGGAGCTTTGGATTCCCCGCCTGAACAACCTGACCGTATGCTCTTCCTTATTCTATGGAATCCAAACTGTCGTAGACCCACCTCGCCAATGCAGGCCAAGTGTATAAGGCTGCATTCAAGGGCGCAAGGGAAACCAATTGCCTCCTAATATGGAAGGGCAATGATAGCGGTCGGCTACTGCTGCTGCTGCGGCGCCGGAGGTTGAGAACTATCTTGTCAATGGCCCAGTGCCGTACCCAGAGCTACCTCGACTCTCCCAACCAACTCCCTTGCGTCTGTTGCATAGCCCAACATATCCCTAGGACCCTGAGGATGCCACACGGTCAGCCCTTAGCACCTGCAACTACCCCAACCCCAATCACCCTGCTTTCGAACGAGCTGCCTGCAGGTCTGACCCAAGGGCTGCTTCCGGCATAGTCTTGGTCAAAGTGTCACTGGGACCAATGAGGAGGGGCAGCAGAAGAACCTGAAGGGCAAGGGTGGGAGGCCTGAATTCAAAGGGTAAATGCGAGTGTACAGTATTTGTGTGTGTGTGTGCCATAGGTTTGTGTATCTGACAAGGGTTCACAGGCCAGGGGCACCAACAGGTGGCAGGAATCCGCAGCGAAACACAAGACTTAAGTTGGTGTTGGATCTAGAATCCCGAGGCGGCGTCCTGAGTAAGTTGCACCATGTTCATCGCGATGCTCTCAAATTTAATTGAAGCGTTCAGGTTGTTTTGCAGGTGAGGGCTTGTAATGTTCCAGAAATCAGAAAGGTTCAGGATCTAGGGCCTAGGGCGAAGTCAAACTGGGAAGTGGGGCCTGCCTCCCTTTCAGCAAAAAAACCGTTTGTCGTTTATGAGCCATCCCAACTTCAAAAGAGCAGGCCAGAATCGGGGTCACCATCCATTTTTCCACTACAGGTGACCCATACTCGGACCTGCAGCACTGGACAGCCTGGCCTCACCCTACCTGACCTCAAGGGCATAGCAAAGCTAGCTAGGCGTGCATCCACACTGAAACACGACGGCCAAGCCAGATTTCAAGCTGATTTGTCGGGCCTCACCTTGAACCCTCAAAGCCCTACGCCTCCAGAAAGTTCAAAGCTTAAACCCCTCAAGCTCCAGAGCTTCAGCCGCGCAAAGCCTGTCAACCCTCAAGCAAGGGAAAACACTGAACATACTCAAGTCCTAACCTATCCCCAGACCGTCAATGCCTCCGCCCAACCACTAACCCTGAGCCCACGAGGACCACCGTGCAAAGTGAAAATCAACAAGCTGGAACACAGAAACCGGACACCTCGGACTCCTTTCCTTCTTTTCGAAGCTTTGCATTGACTTGAACAGCAGTCTTCACATGCTCCGGCGTGTTTTGTGGGCAACCTCAGATCCCGAACCAAAATCCTTTTAGCTTGGACCCCAAACTCTAAACGGTGCCTCCCAAACACTAAACTCTGAGGCCAAGCGCCCCCCCGTTTGCAAACCCTACACTTCCGCACACCCTACGCCCCAATGCTTGAATCCTGAAACTCCCATCCCAGAGCCCTTCGTCCCCACCCAAAGGAGCCCACGGAATAAGAACACCTCAACAGACCGCGCCTTGGCTTGGCTACCCTCTTCCTCGGCGACACGCTTCAGCCAGGGACCAAGGACCTGCAAACTGGGCTCTCCCACGAGGGGTTGAGAGGTTGCGGGCCTAGGCTTTGGGGTTCTTTAAGGAATACTTGGCAATCCCCAGCCCCTGCTGACTGTTTATACCAGCGCTTTTGCGGACTGGGGTTACGTATCAACTGCACAGCCGGGGTTGCGGGATGAAGGCTTAGGGATGCGTAGACAGGAAGTCGATAGTTTTGACATATGTGCGCTGGGAACTTTCTCTCAAACATTTCAGGTCCATTTTAAATAACCTGCAGTACGAGGTCACCCCACTATGCCGTTTCCGTGTGTAGATTGAACGCTCCAACTGTGCCGAGCACCTCCCTTCCGTGACTTCGGGAAGGCGGGCGAAGGAGCTTTTGGGGAGTTGTTGGGCGAATTGGCTTCTGGGCTAAAGATCTGCAATCCTGCCGGGCTAAAGAACCAGTGGGAGCCTAGCAGCTGATGCCCTGTCTTGTTATATCCCTATTGATCTTGCTATGGCTGCTACCCTCCTTCATCCGCTTTGAGGAGCCCCGGCTCTGGTAAGCCCGCAGCCCAAAAAAAATGGTCTCTGCCCAGGGAAACCTATCCAGTGCCCTAGCGGGCAGGCTCTAAATGCCAGGCAGCCTCGCCGGGCTTGCCATCCAGCTTTTCCTTTGAGATTTTGTCCTTGATCTACTTTTGCGGGCATGGGGCTTTGAAATTTCGGGTGCAACGGTTGGACAGGGGCTCGGGCCCCCTTCAGCTAGGAAGGTAAAAGCTAACACAAGCTCTAAACCTCACAATGCCTCAGCTACTTGAGCAGTAATCGCCTGATTAAGTGGAGCTTTGTGCAGCTGTTTCTGAATCTGTATGAGGCTCACGAAGCCTACTGTATGTACGCACATGCACACCAAACAGGCACTGAAGCTGACATCTTGGCACAACCAAAAAAGCCTGTTTGGAAGTCATATTACCTGTGTCTGGCTACGAGCCTCAGTAGAAGCGGGGTCCTTGAAGGGCCTGAAGCTCTGCAGGAGTCCAAGAAACTCGCAACAAGCAATCCTAGTAGAAAACCCCGGTGTTGAGCGCTTGCAGTGTCTTACCATTGTCTGAAGTCAATGCTTAAGAATTCGCAAGGACCCAGCTGTCAAATTGAACGCACATTCCAACAACACAGTCCGGCAAAAAGAGCTTTTTGATGCAGTCTTCATTGGCATTGAGGTAGACCCAGAAAACCAGTCGAATCACTACCGCCAAGAAGCTGCAAAACGTGCCGAGACTGCCTGGAAGCGCCAGGCAACTTCAGCCACCAGCAGATTTGATGCCATCAACGCTACACCATGAACATTAGCCTCATCATAATCATAGACATTCTCTGACTACCTCTTTTCTTCTACAAGATACCGCTCTCCCGAATTGCTCGGCTTTGATTAAACAAGGGGGCTGGGGGGCAGTGCAGCTGTATCATGAAGGCAAGCACTCAGGGCTGTAAAGAAGGGGGGGTTTGGGGGGTCGCAGCACCCCGCATTTGCAGACATTGAAGATGATTGAGAACCTGTCCTGTCTGGCAGACAGAGTGCCTACGGCCACATCTAGCCCCTTGTTCGTCTCGCATTGCCTTTTTTATGCAAATCAGAATAACCATGCAGGCAGTAGAGTGTGAAGATGTGCAGCCCAAAGCCAAAAGGTATGTCACCTCGCAGCTAAGGGCTTGCTTAAACCTGTGGAGAACTCGATTGATGTCGTGTTCTCTATTGCACCCAGTGCACACGACTCTTTTCACGACCAACAGGGATTGCAGTCAACATTGCTCACCTACGATAACAATGATGTCTTGATACCCATAGCAAGCAAGACATCACAAAGGCTAACATGTCACTTACAGGTGCACCAGCCAGCAGCAGCAACCGTGGCAGCAAAGGTCGTGCAGAATGCTGTGAGCAGGTGTCTGATAACGATTTCTGAAACTGTTCCCCACGCTTCTGAGCACTTCTTCCTGATGTCGCCTCCACCGTCCAGCTCCCACGGCGCTGTAGCGAGGCCGCAAGGCGCCGCAATGATTTCGTGGCCTCCCGGTGATGCTTCTGTAGGCCGACTGTAAGCAAACTAGGCTGTCACGATGATGATTATGACTAGCCCACGACTTGGCACTCTTCCAGACTTGAAATAATTTAAGTGCGGAAGGCGCCTGGGGAATGAGGAGCATATGCAGAGTTTAGAGAATTGGGCAATACAAGATTTTAGGGCATTTCCGTCAAGAGATTCAGGCGCAACGTCTCTGGCGGGGCCCTGGCTTTCATAGACAGATGCTTTGATGAACACCTGCTTGTAGACGAAGAACCTGCGTAAACAAGGGCAATGATGCGCGTATGGCCTGCAAAGGTCCGTACATATTCGCCGGGTTCCATTGCTGGGGGCTCTGAATGCCAGAATCCCCAAACAAATTGGGACCATAAAGTTTTCACATCCAATCGCTCAAGGTGACAAAGCCTGGCCTCGGGCTTCAGCGAGCCATTGTCCACCAAGGCTACGCGTGTCTTTTTCTGCCGCCCACGGCGACCCTGTCGGAAGGATCAAGGTGCAAGATTATCAGATATGATCTACTCCTGGGCAAATTCCATTTCTTGTGAGGTTGGGCGGGGCCGCTACGGTTGGCATAGCTACTGTGATTGCGGCTGAGTATGGCCCGTTTAGCACCACGGCACCCTGGGGTTAAATTGCAAGAGCCAGCCGACATGTCCTGAGTGCAAGTCCGCTAAGTGATGGAACCTTGGATACAACTTGGGTATAGCTGCAGTCACTGGGTGATCAGGATGATATGACCTGCCCTCAGAGCATTATGGGAAGCCAAAGCCTATCCCAAGTCCAAAGTCAAACTGAGACCCCCTCAGCTACATCTTCTCCTCTAGGTATATGTCCTAGTCTAAGTTCATGATGTGGTGCAGCCACATCAAACGAACCTCAGGACTCTGGCACCACAAGTGCGGACAAATTCATTCATCAAGTGTACGACGTGGAAGTAGATTTGTCATCATCTTATTGCAGGGCTCAACTATGTTGAATGTGGATACTTGCTCGGCAAAAACCGCGCAGCTGTCAAGCAGACCTTCTCAGATAAGCAGTGACAGTTTACCATCAATTCAACTCAGACTTCCGCAAACCCAGAGAGTAAAAATGAAAAGTAGCCACATCAAGGCCTCACACCCTGACAACACTCAGACTCGGAGGTCTCAGCCTCTAAGCTCCAGCATTACAGACGCCCTCAAGCCCCACAAATTCGCTCAAGTGTGCCTGCCCAACACGACGTGCCAACGCGGCAGCAACCGCAAGAAGCAGCCCCGCAGCAGCGATCCGGCCCCGATCCATGGCTTGGTCAGGAGGGGCACAAAAAGCTGTCTGAAATTGAGGATCTCTAGTGAGGGCCCTCCATTTATGATACTATCTTACTATCTTTGTTACTTGAATCTGATTACTATGAAAACGAATGACAACAAAAAGAAAGCAGTAGCAATCTCAGTTGTAAATGAATGTTTCTGGGGCGCCTGCCTAAGCACACCAGGCCAACTATGAAAAGCACGTCGAAAGTACCGAGCCTTGAAGTGGTACGAAGGCAACCCGAGGTTTCCTACATCTGTGCAGGAGCATCAGGTCACACTGTCAAGCGTTGGGCTTCCAGCTTCAGTAGGAGTAGCAAACTCATATTCGAGCTGAGTCAGAGCACGCCCGTGTTCTAGCGGCAGAGTTGCAACCATTGACGCTTTGCGAGAGCAGTAGCACTAGAAGTTGCAGAACGACATTGGTGGCCCAAGTCCTGGGGAGGGACAGCAGCAGCAGCAGCAACAGGGCAACCAGCGTTGGCAGCAGCATCAGCAGCTCTCAACACCATACATAGCGTGAGTAACAAGGAGCCATGCCAGCAAAGGAAAGCCGACGAGTAGAACGCCTTGACTATGACAGCATGTCCCGAAGGCGAAGCCCCAGCACCGCCGCAATGATTCTTAAGCGTTCCTTACACCCCAACTCGATTTTGAGAAATTACAGACAATCCACACTGTCAAGCTCATGAAGTATGTGACATCCTTTGAAGTCACAACCCGAGGCGCTACATTGCTACATGTCTTCCTGGATCGAGTGAGTTTGGCTGACCTGCTTTTGAAGGACTTTATTTCGGTGGGCGGGGCAGGTGAGGCCAAAGCTGGCTGTGACCTTGCTTGTTGCGAAGCCCGTTTCAGTGCTCACCAACTATGTGCCCAAAGATCTGAACATAAAATTGGACCAGCCACCAACAGCCAATCGGAACGGAAATCTACCCACCCTCCACAATTTCCCTGAAGGGACCTCACCGGAACCTGAGCCGCATCTGCTGGTTTTTAAGGCCGCAAAACGCCTAACTTGGTAGCACAGGGCATCCATTGTTCAGCATGGTAGGAGAAGCATCACCTGGTTGCAGCTCGCAGTATCACCGTATGCCGCTCAGCTGCCTCAGCAGTCTTGACTCAGAAGCCGGATCTGAGCCCCTTCCTCTTTGATGACATCTTGCTGTCGGATTGGGTGATCGCTCTCTGATGAAGACTGCAGCCAAGCAAGAGCAGGAGGTCGGCGATGGTCGGCGGGCAAATTCAAGATGACAACGGCAAGTGATCGGAGGCCCTGGCGTTGGGACGTAGCGAGCAATTTCAAGTTGATCGAGGGGATGTCCGAATCAACGGACACACGCCACTTCTGAACTCACACGCACTGAAACGAATGACGCAAGAACGTCTGAGTTGTGCTGGCCACCGACGGCACACTGCTGCTGACCTGAGTCCGTTCTTGGCACGTATGACAAGCGTTGTCATGGGCTTTGTCCCGAAAAGCTGTGAAACAGTGAGCCCCGAATCTAGGAGATCCCTTCTCATCCTGCATGAGCACAGGCTGCATCATCATTAGCATGGAATACCTGTAACCCTCATTTCTGACAATCCCCCATTGCATCCATACACAATCCCTATACGGTAAAGCCCTCTCGGCTCTACATGAAATGTAAAGCCCCAAACCCCGCAAAACTGAACCTCTGTCTTGCATCCAAGCCCTCCCCGGGCAGCCTAAACCCCCACAACCCCATACAGCCCGGAGTGGACCAAGCAGCGCTCTGCGAGCAAGAGAGTGGCAACACCAGGTTGATCAGCTCCAAGCCCGGAAGTTCTGATGGTGACAGATCATCAGTGAGAGCCTTGCTGGCGATTCAGGGCTTGCAGGTGTGGGGTTGGGAGTTTAGGTAGGAGAGCCTGTTGGACAACACCGCGTGGATCCACGTGGACATTTCTGCGCTACCTCTCCCAGGTTCTTGATGTAGCCAGGCTCAAGCTTATGAGAATATGTACCCGGAACGGGACCGTGCTGCGACACTCACGCACCCGTCCAGCTTTCTTGACAGCAGCTTTGGAGTCTTGAGGCCCAAGTGTTTTGGGTATGCTACACAACAAAAGCTGCACGGTTTGGGGTTGAAGGTTTTAATGCAAGCGCCTTGATTGAGGAAGCTCAATGCTCACAAGGCCTAAGCCTAAGCCCTCCATCCTGAAGTTCAAACTCAAAACCTTAAACCCCACCCCTCAAACCCTGATGTTGTAAATTGTAAGCTCCTCACTCCAATGTCAACCCCACTCCTCATTGGGCTTCCCAGGGGCGGTCAATGCCCCCTTCAGAGCTCTCAGGGAATTCTCCGCGCGACGTTGGGCCACGGCGTAGGGCAGAGAGGTCTCAAAGGTGCCGCTATCCTTTAGCTGAAGCGGGGCCCCACTAAATCAGCTAAGGGCAGGCCCCGATATCTGGGGACCCCCAACCCCAAACACTCACGCAAATAGCTGATGGAAGATTCGGAGCATCCATTAGGAGGAGTGGTATTGTCAGTTCCGACACGCGACAGCGGTGGCAGTCCAATAGAGTGCGCTTCAGGGCCCTGTGGACGGGCGCAGGGACCTGCGGGATGCTTAAGGTTCAGAAGGGTTTAGCAAGTTTCTGGGGCGCGGGACCTACATTTCCGAGCATATTTGGGTCTTCATGCTAGGTTCACCTTCCATACGGAGAGGCCAGCTCTTGAACAAAAACCCATCGTCTGACAAGGCCACTCGAACTTCTTTTCTTAATCCCATGTGGCAAGAGAAACTTTGAGTAGGACAACCTTGGCACAAATAACTTCTGGACTCTTTTGCACGATGCTTCGCAAGTAAGTACCTTCTTCGCATGGCTGGGCTTGTGCACGAGACCCTAAGTGTTGAAGTTATGTAGACACTTGCGTAGTACATGAGACTTAGGGGCATGAGGGACTTGAACTGAAGCCGGAGAAGGATTCCATGAATACGTAGGGCCAAACTCTTTATCCAGATGCAGGTGAATAACGGAAGTATCAACTTTGAAGACGTGTAGACCCGGGCAAAGTGTTGAAGTCATGCGCACTTCCAGAAGCCAGGCGACCAGCCTCCACTTTCCTTCACGTCAATCTCAAACCGGAAGCTCTATGCCCCAAATCTGAAGCTATTCACCCTCAACCTGCATCCCCGAAGCTTGGACCCAAACTCTCAATCTCCACAAACCATGGATGCCAATGTGTGATGTCATCACCTCATCTGCTGGCGCATCAGCAGCGACGAGCAGGTGGAAAGCAACTTGCACCTGACCTCCAAGATTTGAATGCCGGGTAACGAAATAATCACCTGGCCAGGGGTTGTGCTTGGTTGCGGAAGGTTGCCCACAGTAGCAGCTTGTACATCATCGCTGAAATACATGAGGTGGCTGGTTCACGTCAGTCAAGGTAGTTGGAAGGAATACACGGCTAGCAACGGGAAGTCACATCGTTACTAATTGGCGGATAATTTGAAGCATTAGTTGCCCTGACAGTATGTAAATCCGAATCTGAGGCGTTCCACTTTTTGGCTGTTCTGTCGCATAACACAAGAACCACTAGTTTTCTGCATGCACAACAGAAACCATTGGTTTGTTGGGCCCGCTACGAAAGGAAACCCAAAACCGATACCAAGCATGTTGCAAACCCCAAATCAAGGGCGTCCGAGCCACCAGCTCGCAAAGGTCCATGCTCTTCCTGTGACTTGACTGCCTCAGGCAGATTGGCTGAGGGTCTCCTGGAAGGAGTTCCGGGGTCGATGTGGGGATCATGCATGTGGGGGTATACAGACGAATTCTTATGGCATCCCTGCATGTCCAGGGGTTTACCATCAGACTGAGTAATTGCCTGCTGTTGAGGTTGTAACCCCACTCATGATACCCACAACTAGCCTGATACTGGGTACGCTGCTGTCAAGTTCAAAGACACCCTTTTGCACCCAGCCTGGAAACCTAGAATCCCTAGACCATCGTCCCGGAATCCCAACCCTCACCTGCCCAAGCCCTAAACCTTCATCCCTAATCCCTTAAGGAGTGTGGATGGTAGGCAAGCCTGGAGCTGCTCCCTCAGGGGACTGAAGTGGAAATCACTTACCTGGGTATGGTTTGGCTTCGGGGTTCGAGGTGTAGGTGACTGGAGGGCTGAGGTTGCAGGTTTGCCGCTTCAGGATTTGGGGTGTAGGAGTAGGGTTCAAAGTTTAGGGTGCAGGTGCTTCGAGTTTTGGCTGTAGAGTGAAGACTTCAAGTTTATGTCAGCAGCACGTACAACTCGGGGTTCTATGCGGGGCCGAGGAATAATGAAACTATCTTACAATAACTGGCGAATGGCATGCCTTTAATTAAACACCGCGCCATTTCACATTTGAACCTTCTCAGCCATGAATGATCATCATTATCCTGTTTGCTGTTCTCGCCCGAGAATCCCTAGCCTAAACCCAAACTATGCGCTTCCCCCAAGATGGAACCCAATGTGCCACAAGGAGCGGTGGCTTTATAGGGCTCGGGGTTCCATGTTTGTTGGGTGGGGAGGCTGCTCCCAAAGCACAACCCAGTGGCGCGGGAGCAGCGCATGGCGAACTCTCGAAGCATCGATGCCTGGGAGGTTTCGAACCTCAAGTGCTCCAACGTCGGAATCACCTGACTTGAGGGAAAAAGCCATGGTGACACTGAGTTTTGCACAAGGAGGGCCTCAAGCAAGCACCCCAAAAACTATCTCGAAAAAAACAACCTGCTTGCCCTTGTCGGAATCCAAAGTCACAATTCCACGCAGCTTGTCCGAGTAGGCGTTCCTGGCTTGTTTTTGGCAAATACTTGTCAAAAATGCTTCTCCGCGCACATAAGCCAGGAGAGAATTTCTTGCATTTCCGTAGAACATGGAGTTCGCCAAGGGCAAGGCTCAGGACCGTACCATGCCAGATCTAGCATGAGAAGCTGTATGTCGTCTCTCAAAAGCCCCTTGCTGTTCCTCAAGTTACAATTGCTCCTGCTGAATTCTATCCCACGAGTCATACTTCTAACAAGAGGACGTTAGAACCCTCGTGAGATACCTGAGCTGCAAACTCATCGTCATGCATGCTCTCTTGACCCGAGGCTTCAGCAGCGCAACTGCCCAAATGGCAGCAAAGGTGAAAACAGCAAAATCCGAGACCTAATTTGAAAAACCTCCCTCAATCCTTACACCCAAATCCACACAACCCAAACTTCAAACTCTGATTAGACTTGCTTTAAACTTCTCCGAGCTTCGGGGATAAACCAACCGGAGGCGGAAGCCGCGGTGCTTCCCAAAAGCGCAACGATGCGGAGCGGAAGAATGGAATGCCGCCGAACTGTCCTGGGATCCAGGGATGTGGGGATTTGGTATGACTTTCAGGGGTCACGGTTTGGGGCTTATGGGTCAATGTTTAACATTCGACCCATAACAAACCTGGGGAGGTTCTTATAAGACCAACGCACCCTTGATTCTTAATTGCTGGGGGTGGAGGTTGTCTTTGTCGCCCACCTAAACCCTGCCTTAATATCTTGAATCCTAAATCCTGACCTCACACCCTGCTCCCTGGGCCAGCGTCCCTCTCTATGCCGGGTCCTATCTCATCCTTTACTTCCCTGTGTCCTTACCTATCTGATCCCACAAAGCCTTCGCCCAGGTCCTCGAACGATATGATTCGGCAGAGACCGGGTCCTCGTCCAGGCAGCCTGGAATGCGTTGCCCCGCTCAAGCTTCTGACAAGGAAGCAGATGGCATACTTGAAGACCAAACTGTTAAATTACAGGGCTCCATCTGTTTCACCTCCACTCAAGAATCGTAGCAAGACTACAAAATCTGAAAAGAAGCAAAAACAAGCCTGGCCTGGATCCGCGGCAAACCCCTGGGCCTTGCGGTGGTGGCGCTGCCCGCCACAGTGAAGGAATCCTGGAGCCCGTAGCTCTCAATACCTAAGCTCTGCAGCGACCTTGGAAGAAACAAAGTCTACCTTTTCAGATCTATGGGATAGAGTGCGAGATAAACAGAAAGCAGGAAAGGTAACGCTTAAGTGACCGGATACCCAGGAAGGTTTTTGGCAGCTGTGGACCTGCACCGTCGCCATCATCTGCTGTTGGGGCATCTGACTCCTCGGCTCCTCCAGCAAAGTCCATGACATCACCTGGGAACAGGGATCAGCCTGCTCCAAGAACACAGCTCGTTCCAGCAGCTTAGAGTTCAGCACGTATCTTGTTTTGTGTCCTTCATGCTGCAAAACCACCCACACCCTCAGACCACCTTTGAGAACTCGAATGGACTGTTTTCACCAGCAACCGGGCCCCTCTTGGTGTGCTTCTGCTGCTGCTACTGCTACTGCTGCCACCGCTGCTGCTACTACCACTACGACACTACTACTATCACCACCACCGCCACAACCACCGCCGCCGCCGCCGCCACC